>CM073594.1:15072940-15114955 GCA_037074705.1 Zhengitettix transpicula | reverse complement strand
TACAAGACTACCCCCTTAGTGTTTTATTTCCATTTTTTCATGAAAAAAAATAACGTGTTTTTTACGAGGGAAATTTGAATAAAACATACAAGACTACCCCCTTAGTGTTTTATTTCCATTTTTTCATGAAAAAAAAGAAACGTGTTTTTTACGAGAGAAATTTGAATAAAACATACAAGACTACCCCCTTAGTGTTTTATTTTCATTTTTTCATGAAAAAAAAGAAACGTGTTTTTTACGAGAGAAATTTGAATAAAACATACAAGACTACCCCCTTAGTGTTTTATTTCCATTTTTTCATGAAAAAAAAGAAACGTGTTTTTTACGAGAGAAATTTGAATAAAACATACAAGACTACCCCCTTAGTGTTTTATTTCCATTTTTTCATGAAAAAAAAGGAATGTGTTTTTTACGAGAGAAATTTGAATAAAACATACAAGACTACCCCCTTAGTGTTTTATTTTCATTTTTTCATGAAAAAAAAGAAACGTGTTTTTTACGAGAGAAATTTGAATAAAACATACAAGACTACCCCCTTAGTGTATTTTCAATTTTATTATATAAAAAAAGAATCGTCTTCTTTAAGAGAGAAATGTGAATGAAACATACAATGATTTTTTATTAAGTTTGTGTCTTCTGTGATTTAGATTGATTTATTATTCACTGTATTAGTCCTCGGTCCAGGAAGTACGACACGTCATGATATAAGATTACAAGGATCTAGTAAATTACTACAATTACAAAGTTTAAAAATACAAACATTGTACAAATAAATTATATAATTTAAAACAACTTGAAAGAGATCAATATGACAGTAGTTAAGATATTATAAAGACATTAATCTTCAATTTTTCGTCCGGAGGAGTTTCCAGCAGCAAATCTTACTTACGATTCCCCGTGGAACATGAAACAGAAAAATAAGTCAGCAGGTTAAATTCTACAGAATTATAATCGTAAAATAAACTGCACAAGGTGACAGGATGCCAGAGGACTGTTTTATTACAGAGGATCTAATGTGTCCTTACTCTCTACCAACTCTTGAAGCGCCATTAATTAACAGAGGTTTACAACTGTTTATAAATAAATTTTGTACTGTTAAATTGTTTTTATTTCGTCCTGAAGACTATTGTATGTATTTTGTTTTGATTTTAACTATTATTTGAGACATAAACTGTAAATCATTAATGTCCTTAAGGTGTGAATAGATAATGTAACAAATTTATTAGATCCATAAGTGGTAATAATAATAAGAAGCGGGGTTTTATATCTTTGGTTTGGTTTGTTTAACTTTGATTAGTTGCTTTGTTAATGACGAGAGCTGTACAATTAATTAAGTTCTTAAAGGAGACTGTAATAATTTATCATTCAAATGAATTGAACCTGGATGTATAATATATAATATAACATATATAATATATAATATAACATATAATATATATAACAATAATATAAAGTGTGAATAAATAAATATATATATATATATATATATATATATAAATAAATATAGAGAAAAGGATCCTTAAACTATAGCCCGGGGGCCCTAGTTAACCCTTGTCTACCTTCCTCCACCCTTCCGCATCCCCCTTTCAAATCCCTTCCTATGCTATTAAAGGGGAGTTGCCCAAAGTGGATCACCCTCATGTAGCCTGTTGCCCTAAAGAAAAATAAAAGTTTTTTAAATTAATTAAATGCTGAGTAATAACCGTGTGTGTGAGGAGTGTACATACATTAATTAATGTCTGACCTTCAATGTATATTTTTGCACTTGTATTTTCTCATTAATTTAGGTGTTTACCTTGTGATACTAATTCTAATTGGTTTCAATTTATTCCATTATTTTTTCTAAGATGAATAATTAAAGATAAAAAAATACTGATTTATATTACCGTAAATATACAATAACAGTAAATAGAGAAAATTAAAATACACATTAAACTGTATAAACTAATGATACTAATAACACCTACGAGGAATAATCAGCATTTAAAAAGTAAAAACTATACTTATGGATTAAATAAATTATTTTGATATTTTTATTATAAATATCATGTGTATATCCATGTAATTTTATTTAGGTTTATTTTTTGGTGAAGATTAACATTTTTACTGCACGGTTTAATTTCAGCTTAATGTCTACATATACATGTGTGTTATTACATGTAGTGTTAGTAGTCTTTGAAACAATTAAAAGAATAGTCTTAATGATAGTCGTCACTAGTAGTATTTTGCTCATGTATGAAAGTCGACTTCCTTGTACCACGACGCCGGGTTCAAGGTGAACGCAGTAACAATACGTCTTTGAGGCTTCAGGCCCCAGACGCAGCAGCAGCGTCTCTCTCTCTCTCTCTCTCTCTCTCTCTCTCTCTCTCTCTCTCTCTCTCTCTCTCTCTCCTCGCAGCTCCAGCAGGAAATCTAGTAATAATTGGCACAATTTGGAGACTGGAGGCTTTCAGTAAAGGAAAGTAGTTCACCTGGCAATTCACGATTCCAGGAAGACGCCGGGGTAAAACCGACGTCGCAGTTATCAGGAAGAAAAGAACCTGCGGACCAAGAAGAAATAGAACAAATTTTAATGGGAAAGTTTAGGTTCAATATTTCTAATAAAATATACATAACATCTATAGAATGTGTGTGTATTCACATTAGTTTATATACGTATTTAAACGCGTGGACAGGCTGCAACAAAAAATTGGTACACATGTACTTCAAAACAACGAGAAACTGTGCTGTGGTGGTGGGGGGGGAGGGTGAGAAACCCCTAGCATACAGGAGGAAAGAATTATAGTTTTTTAAAAAATGTGATCGTTAAGTGTTAAATTACTGCGCGGCAAGAGACCGTGACGTCACAGCTCAAGCGAGAGAGAGAGAGAAAGAGAGAGAGAGAGAGAGAGAGAGAGAGAGAGAGAGAGAGAGAGAGAGAGAGAGATATTAGATTTGAATGAGTCTTTAAATCTGTATAATAATATGTATGTATGTTTTTTTTTAGGTAACAGGCTACATGAGGGTAATCCACATGGTGGCAACTCCCCTTTAATAGAATAGGAAGGGATTTGAAAGGGGGGATGCGGAAGGGTAGACGAAAGTAGCCAAGTAAACTAGGGCCCCCCGGGCTATATTTTAAGGATCCTACCCGGCATTCGACTAAATGTAATGCAGGGAAAACCCTAGAAAAACCTGCATCAGGTAGGGCGGGCATTTGGTACTTGTCCCACGCCCTTCCGATAGCGGGAGAAGAGTTTGCTGTGGAGACGCAGCATTCCCTTCTCCGTACCTCGACCAGTTTAAGAGGCAGCTAGCCGATTGTTCCAATGGGAACAGAGAACAACTCTTACCGTATGCCCAAGGTCTGAGACGCCGGAACATACATAGGTGCCTCAGCTTGTGGGAAGCTTAGTTCAAAAATGGAGAGTAAAAGGAATCCTTTTTTTTAGGGTAACAGGCTACATGAGGGTAATCCACATGGTGGCAACTCTCCTTTAATAGCATAGGAAGGGATTTGAAAGGGGTGGATGCGGGAGGGTAGAGGAAGGTAGCCAAGGGTTAACTAGGACCCCCGAGCTATATTTAAAGGATCCTACCCGGCATTCACCTACAAGTAAATGCAGGGAAAATTATAAAAAAAACTTAATTAGGTAGGTCGGGCATTGGGTACTTGTCCCACGCCCTTCCGATAGCGGGAGAGGAGTTGAAGCTGGCTAGCCCCTTCGTGTCTCTCCTACACGGTACTGCCTGCGAGAGAATAGCCCTCGCAGACAGTTTCTTTTTGTATGTATGTAATTAAGTTAATCTCTATACAGATTTAAAAACCTGGACTGACTGTAACTAATAATTGGTACACACATATTCTTAAAATGACGAGAAACGGTACTTTGGTTGGGGGACGGGGGGTTGATAAACCACTAGCATAAAGAAGGAAAGAATTATAATAGAAAAAAATGTGATCGTGAAGTGTTAAATTACCGCGCACCGAGATACCGTGACGTCACACGCGAGTCAGAGAGACGTTACTACGCGTCGAACAAAGGAAATAGTTCCTTTTCCCCGTAATGAAATACAGCACAAATATTTTCTTTGAATTAAAAAGTGTAATTTTATCCATTGAATGATAATAAATAACAATACTAAATACTTTACGATCCTTGCGGCAAATGTAAGTTAATTTTCGTCGCCATGTTTAGTGACTCCAATATGGCGACTGGTTTTTTAGATCATGAATCGAGCTAAGAATTTTTATCAATTTAATCTATAGTAATGTCTGAAGACTGATGGACAATTATATCCTGCAGTAGTCAAGGACTATATTTAAGTATTCTATTCGTAAGGAAATTTGGAGGTTATGTTTGTTGGGACTGATGCAGTAAAATTAATGCACTATCGGTCTTAAGTATATACGGAACTAGGAACTAAAGATTAACATAGAATTAGGTGGACGTTATGAATGCAACCAAAAGAATATCGGGGGTTTTAACATTTGAAAAGAGTGGGTGGGGAGTGGGGGGGGGGGGCGCTGACTTCTTACTTCCTTACAACAAACACACTTCTACGTGTCAGGGATCCTCAAAGAAGTGTTTATGTTTCGAGGACTTGTGTGAAGGACGCGAGTGTCATTACACTGTCTCATGCATGACAAAGGCTTTTCACGCGAAGGAATTTGTGTGTGTGGAACGGAACAACGTAAATTCCACCCGTGTGGACTACGTAACCAAAAATGAAGGAGAACGTAACGGATAAAAAAATAATTCTCATATTAATAGGGTGAAAGCTTTCACAAACCATAGAGACCATGGAGTTAACAGGATGGGAAGAATGTCGAACCAGGAACCTCCGCTAACCGGGGGGCGGTAGGTTTACCATTTGAGCTACCCCTGAAAAACACTATAATTTCAGCCATTGTAAGACTTGTGATTTATTAAAAATTTTTGTTGTTATTGGTGAGCCTGCATCAGGTCTAATGGAACCAGGTCTGGAGTCGACGCGGGTAGCTCAGTCCGCCCGGTAAGCGGAGGTCTCGGTCCCGTTTCCTGACACTTGTCAGGAAGGAAATTACTTTCATGGCCTCTATAGGTTTCTCTCTACTTGAATTAAATTATATTTTATCTATAATATCCTTACAGTCAAAAGGACTTTAGTCAGAAAAAATATATATTCAATCATTCTTTTAAATCTGAATTTTTTTTAAAAAAAAAACGTCTAAAAATAGAAAAGCAATTATTTTCGCCCCTATTTCATGTGACGAAGTAAGTTATTTAATTAATTAAAATCAAATAATGTTATTGACAATTCTGTCATACGTGATGTGATTTAAAACGAACACATTCAATAAGCAAATCATTCAAATTTTGTCGTTTTAATTTTATAAAAATTACTGTGTGTGTGTGTGTATGTGTGTGTGTGTGTGTATGAAAATCAGGGGAATGAGATAAACAAATGTGTGTGTTGACGTTAATTAACTTTCGATCGAGTTCTCTCGCAGCTGTGACAATTTTACTGGCATTTCTTGCGTCGTCCCTTATTTATTTCATGACAATGTAACCTGCGAGGGCTATTCTCTCGCAGACAGAACCTTTTAGAAGAGATATGAAGGGGCTACCTTTGGGGATGCCTTTTCCTCTCCGTTTTTGAACTAAGGTTCCCACAAGCCGAGGCACCTCGGCCTGTTCTGAGATCCGGGGTCACAGACCTTGAGCATACGGTAAGAGTTGTCCGCTATTCCCATTGGAATAGTCGGCCAGATGCCTCCTAAACTGGTCGAGGCACAGAGAAGGGAATGCTGCGAACACCCACAGCAAACTCATCTCGCGCTTTTGGAAGGGCGTGGGACAAGTACCCAATGCCCGACCCACCTCATGCATGTTTCTCTAGGGTTTTCCCTGCATTTCTTTTAGGCGAATGCCGGGTAGGATCCTTAACATATAACCCGGGGGCCCTAGTTAACCCATTGGCTACCTTCCTCTACCCTTCCGCATCTCAGAGACAAAGACCATGAATTGGATATGTTAATAAAAGCGAATAACATAATAAACCTGGGTCACGTGTATAAAATGGATGATGACAGGCTGGTAAAGGAAGTTTAAACAATGGAACCCACTAACAACAAAAATAAAGAGAAAGACCAATGATGTTCAGCAAGATCTTAAGAAGGTGAACATGAAGAATTGGACGGAGAAGGCTGTGAATAGAAAAAGTTGGAAGGCTATAGTAGAGAAGGTCAAGACGTTGTAGCGCCCTCTAAGAAGATGATATATATATATATATATATATATATATATATATATAATTTAAATCCGATTTTTATTTAAATTAGGATTATAAAGAGAAAGAAAAAATATTTCATAATATTTTAATCTTAATTTCGCTTTATTCAGGGCATTTTTCTGTCCAAGAAGTGTTTGTATTAGTTGGACAATACAGCACCGCGCAATTATTTATCAGATTCTCAGAGTCGTACAGTCAGAATTTTGAAGAAGTTTCTTCACAAAGAATTGGAGCGTTGTCAATACAGTGCAGTACAAGAGGTAATTAATGTTGCGGGTGGTCTAATTAGCCGTGAATTAAACAAAATGTTGCTTTACAAAGGGACTTTGGAAACAGTAAAGGCCTTGTATCAGTTTCTTTACGCCGCGCGCGTGTTTTCACAAAACGTAATTAATAACAACCTTGTATATAATTTTGTTTGTCATATAAGAAATTAAAATCTGTAGATATGCTCTTGGATGTACGTGGTAATTATTTCCAGGTCCAGTAGCACCACAGTGGACAAGGAAGTTACCTCCTCCATCGCCACGGCTGTCTTAATAGTATTATAGTATTTGTACTTACCTTCTGATTAATTAAATTTTTTTAGGGCAACAGGCTACATGAGGGTGATCCACATTGGGCAACTCCCCTTTAATAGTATAGGAAGGGATTTGAAAGGGGGGATGTGGAAGGGTAGAGGAAGGTAGCCAAGGGTTAACCAGGGGCCCCCGGGCTATATTTTAAGGATCCTACCCGGCATTCGCCTAAAGAAATGCAGGGAAAACCCTAGGAAAATCTGCATCTGGTAGGTCGGGCATTGGGTACTTGTCCCACGCCCTTCCGATAGCGGGAGAGGAGTTTGCTGTGGGGACGCAGCATTCCCTTCTCCGTGCCTCGACCAGTTTAGGAGGCAGCTGGCCGACTATTCCAATGGGAATAGCCGACAACTCTTACCGTATGCCCAAGGTCTGTGACCCTGGAACATACACCCCTCAAAACAGGCCGAGGTGCCTCGGCTTGTGGGAACCTTAGTTCAAAAACGGAGAGGAAAAGGCATACCCAAAGGTAGCCCCTTCGTATCTCTCCTAAAAGGTTCTGCCTGCGAGAGAAAGTCCCTCGCAGGTTATCTGTGAGAGAATCCTCTCGCAGGCTTATGGAGAGGCAAGTTCTGATTAATTAAAGAAAATGGTTTATATATATATATATATATATATATATATATATATATATATATATATATATATATTTACGAAAGCACCTGAAGGCTTCAAAAAAATATCCTTGTACACTCCAACTCGTGTAAATGAGTTCATTTGACAGAGGAAATGATGACGTCATCTGACATTCCATGCATGTAGTGCTTGAGACTGTATCACGTGATTTTTTTTTATTTAAGATGGTTGATTAACGTATACGGATGGAAACGAGTGGACCTGAAATGTACCTTGTGGCACGCCGCTGGCTAATTCCTGCCTTGAAAATATACCCACGTATAATTTTTTAAAAAATATTTCCGTGTTCCTGTATCTAGCAGGTATTTCATTAACCCTTCAAAGTGTCATTTGAATCAGACCAGAGTATATTCCCTTCGATGTCATTTCATTTTTTTCGTCCTGGACTCTGAACGAATGATTTATTTTTTTCCTTCTCGTCTCTGGATTTTTCCACCCCGCGTGATGTTTTTCTGTCTGGAGGTATGTTGACCTTAGGTGCAGAGATGATTTAGCCGTCGTAACTGTAAAAATAAATCGGTTCGAGCCGCAGCAAATAGAACTTTATGAAAGCTGAATCAGTGCCTTGGAAAAACACAATTTTTTGAGGGTTTCTCCGCTCCGTCACGTGTTTTATTAATCAATGTTAAAATATATGAAGGGGGGAAGTGTGGGACTACAGCTAACAAAAGGTCTTAGTCGTGGTAATTGACGGTCCAATTAACAATATGAGGCACGTAATTACGTTCCCATCAAACAGAAACTTATAAACTTGCTAGAAGCAGTGTAGGATGGCATTGCGTGTTAAATTACGTAAAGTACTAACTAATACCCTGTAAATGGGAGACGCCGGATGCTTAAAGCCATAGAATTATTATTTACTCGTCGAATGTGTGTTCAATTAATGGAACGCAATCAATCAAGGTAAAAGCACAAATTTCGCCCTATAGAAATTATTTTAATGATATCAGGGCGTAATTAGTTACAGGAAAAATTCCTGGAACATACATGTGAAAGAAAACTTATTAATAAAAGACGAAAAGTCAAATATTATTTTATCTGTATATATATATATATATATATATATATATATATTGGTACACATTTATACGTACATTTCTAAATACTCTTTTTTCCGAAATGGTTAAACACTATGTTTCTTTCTCATCATTAATTGTTTTTCATTTATAATATAATTATATTATAAATCATATTATATTTTTATATTATACATTCTATTATATTATATTTTATCATATTATATTGTATAATATTATATTACATTGAATTATATTGTATAATATTATACCGTATTATAATGTCGATATATTATATTTTAATGTATAATATTATATCGTATTATATTGTATTTTTCTATTATATATTCCATTATATTATATTTTACAATATTATATTGTATTCTATTATATTATATTGTATTGTATTTTATTATATTAAATTGTATAATATTATATCGTATTATATTGTATCGTATTAAATTACATTTTATTTATATATTGTATTGTATTGTATTATATTATATTTTTATTATATTATATTTTTTTTATTATATATTCTATTATATTATATTTTATCATATTATATTGTTTTGTATTATATTATATTGTATTGTATTATATTGTATAATATTATATTGTATTATATTATATCGTATTATATTATATTTTACTGTATTATATTGTATTGTATTATATCATATTATATTGTATTGTATTATATTACATTACATTATATTATATTGTATTATATTATATTGAGTTACATTGTATTGTATTGTATTATATTATATTATATTATATTATATTATATTTTTATATTATATATTCTAATATATTATCTTTTATCATATTATATTGTATTTTATTATATTATATTGCATTTTATTATATTATATTGTATTGTATTATATTATATTGTATAATATAATATTATATTATATTGTATTGAATTATATTATATTGTATTACATTATATTATATTGTATTTTATTATATTATATTCTATTACATTATATTATATTATAATATTATTATATTTATAAGTTCCGGTATCATGGGAATATAATTCCGTGCCTCATATGTGTTAATATATTTATAATTTTATTAATTATAATAAATAATTATACAATTAAAGTGAACGATTAATTGAAAGAAAAATTATTTATCACTTCTCGTTGTCAATAAACCAAATTAAATAAATTTTTTTTTTCACTTTGATAATATATATATCATAACGGCATTAATATAACATTATTAATCCAGGAAATCCATTGTCAGTAGGGGAAAAAAGTGATACGGTTCACTTCATTTTATATTTATTTATGACAAGTCAGGCTATTTTAACTGTGTTAGCGGAAAAAAAATCATATGGATTCGAAAAAATCCCGTTGTTAATTTTTTATTATTAGATAATAAATGATGAGAACGAAACATTGTGGTTAACTATTTGGGAGGAAGGGGGGGGGGGATGTGTTCAGACATGTACGTAGTAAAATGCAGATAAAAGATAATTTACTTTTTCGTTTGTAATTAATAATAAAAAGAATATTTATCGACCACTTAGCAGACATATTTTTTGTATAATTAAAAAAAATATATATTTGTACCGTCTTCATGATTTGTTCCGAGTGAAATATGTACTATTTAATCAGGTGCTACTAATAATCGTACAGCCACGTCCACTACGTCAACGATACTACTACTACTATTTCTCTCGTTGCCGTAGTAACGGAACGTTCATCATCTCTGCCCCAGTGTGCATTGTCTTTGCTCCTACACCAGCCCCCCCTTCTTTAGCTACTTAACGACATGTTTATTATAGTTTCGTTCGATATAACTGTATCCCCCTCCCGCCCCCCCTCTACCGGGAGATGTCCAGGACAGATGACACATGAGATAAAACCGTTACGAAAATTAAAGTCATTAATTGATAATTAAAGGTTTAATATTCTTTCTAAATAAAGAGCTCTGTGACGTTTTAAATATTTAATTGCTACCGGGTATAATTGGCATTTTTAATTAATCACGTTTGACGGCCGCAAACACGACTAAAGCTCGCGGACTTGGTGGTACATAAATAAATTCCTCCTCCTTCTCCTGCGACACGAAACAAGTTTCAATTTTTTTTTAAAAAAAAGTATTTTCCGAAATAAAGTCTAGCGTAATTTTATGAACGACCCGTCCATCCTCTAGCAAATTTTTACAGTTCAAAAATTGTCACAGGATTTATTTAACAAAGATTATTTTTTCTTACACAACACAAAAATTAATTAATCAATAGCAAACCCCTCTTCCGCTATCGGAAGGGCGTGGGACAAGTACCCAATGCCCAACCTACCCGATGCAGGTTTTTCTAAGGTTTCCCTGCATTTCTTTAGGCGAATGCCGGGTAGGATCCTTAAAATATAGCACGGGGGCCATAGTTAACCCTTGGCTACCATCCTCTACCCTTCCGCATCCCCCCTTTCAAATTCCTTCCTATGCTATTAAAGGGGAGTTGCCCAGTGTGGATCACCCTCATGTAGCCTGTTGCCCTAAAAAAAAAATTAATTAATCATCCAGAGCTCTGGTGAAGGCTACCTTTGGGGATGCCTTCACATCTCTCTGGTTTTTTTGAACTAAGGTTCCCATATGCCGATGCACCTCGGCCTGCTTTGAGAGGTGCATGTTCCGAGGTCGCAGACCTTCGGCATACGGTAAGAGTTGTTCGCTATTACCATTGGAATAGTCGGCCAGCTGCCTCATAACTGGTCGAGGCACAGAGAGGGGAATGCTGCGTCCCCACAGCAAAACTCCTCTCCCGCTATCGGAATACGTGGGACAAGTATCCAATGCCCTACCTACTTGATGCAGGTTTTTCTAGGGGTTTCCCTGTATCACTTTTAGGCGAATGCCGGGTAGGATCCTTAAACTATAGCCCGGGGGCCCCTAGTTAACCCTTGGCTACCTTCCTCTACCCTTCCGCATCCCTCCCTTTCGGATCCCTTCTTATGCTATTAAAGTGGATTACCCTCGTGTAGCCTGTTACCCTAAAAAAATGGATCATTGTATTATGTAGTAGGTACAATTTTATTTTTCCTCTGTCATATATATAATTTTATCTTCATTACAAGGCGGTTTAGGGTAAATATTTTTTTTATAATAATTGAAACGTGGACCTTGTAATTTTTATTTGTAATCAGTTTGGGTTATATATTTATCTTTTTTATTCTTTACATCTTTATTTTTCTTAGATGTTTAAACCACAGAACCTTTCGACGCCTTTCCCTTAATAATTTATTTTTTAAAACTGTAATATATGTACATATATATATATATATATATATATACATATATATATATTTTAAAAATCAGATGATTATGGTAAAGGCGCCGAAATCTCCTGAGGTCTAAAAAAAAAGATATAAAGAGAACTTATATGAGGTTTGATAGATAACAAGTATACACAATTTGACTGTGGGAGTCGTATATGAACTATAATGAACGAAAATTGTGGTTTTAAAAGAAGGTAAAAAAAAAGAAGATTTTGACTGAGGGAGCCGTATACACACACTGTATTCGGAATAATTTCATCTATCAGGTTCTGCTTTTTTCAGTTGTATTTTCAGCCAAATTTCGGTTGTCAGACAGCCAGACTGTAACCGGTGACAGGAGCTCACGTTGTCATACCATCTGGACCAGACTTCTGTGATCTTAACGACGGCAGTAACATCTTCTCCTTGCTGCTACTATTCTTCCAAGTTCAATTAATGGCATTATACTTGATGTTATATTTTATATACGCCACTTCAATATATATATATATATATATATATATATATATATATATATACTACTGAAAGTCCCACGTATGCGTGAACATACAATTTTATTTATTACAAGCTTTACAAAAATATTTTTATTAAATTCATTTTTTCCCTTTATATAATTTTATTTTATGTTTCACTTTTTCACGAAGTTCATTACAATATATATAATGATAAATGGTCCATGGCTAAGGTAAGAATGTCCCCTACTGGACAAAATACATACTTCAAAATTTTGGAGATCTTATCCTCCGCCATCAAGATGCATAAAGTGGTACATATTTAAATTTTTTAATATTATTTAATAATATAATATAATATAATACAATATAATATAATACAATACACTATAATAAAATATTATATAATACAATACAATGTAATATAATATAATACAATATAATATATTACAATACAATACACTATAATACAATATTATATAATACAATACAATGTAATATAATATAATACAATATAATATATTACAATACAATACACTATAATACAATATTATATAATACAATACAATGTAATATAATATAATACAATATAATATATTACAATACAATACACTATAATAAAATATTATATAATACAATACAATGTAATATAATATAATACAATATAATATATTACAATACAATACACTATAATAAAATATTATATAATACAATACAATGTAATATAATATAATACAATATAATATATTACAATACAATACACTATAATACAATATTATATAATACAATACAATGTAATATAATATAATACAATATAATATATTACAATACAATACACTATAATACAATATTATATAATACAATACAATGTAATATAATATAATTTAATATAGTATAATATAATACAATACAATTCAATACAATATAATATAATAAAATGTAAATATTTTTTTTAACAAAAAATAGGATTTAGGTGAAATCATAAAATAATTATTTGCCTGTATTGTTATGGTTTGTATGCATTTGCTCGAATCAGTTATTAATAACTATAAATTTCATTAAGAGGAGAATATTTGTATTGTAATAAACAAAAATAAATAAATAATTTTTCATACTAACTGAAGTTAAGCCTAAGGTAATCTCTCTCAAGCTCCATACGCCTCATTGCTGCCTGAGGCAACAGTGTCCTCCTTAGTATGCAATGCAGGCTCCCTATTCTTGTCAACAATCCGCAAGTTATAATGAAAATAATTAATAATAAAGATAGCCAAATACAGACAAAAAAGAGAGTAGTATAACGTTTTTGGGGATCCTTGTGCCCTTTCGTCAAGTGCTAAGAAGAGCCTAGAGCGACACAACTGCACTGGTCAGTTGACAACACCCAAAAAAGGGTAATATAAATACCACACAACAACGTTTCTGGGATCCTTGTCCCCTTTCGTCAGGTGCTAAGAAGAGCCTAGAGCGACACAACTGCACTAGTCAATTGACAACACTCAAAAAAGGGTAATATAAATACCACACAACGTTTCTGGGATCCTTGTCCCCTTTCTTCAGGTGCTAAGAAGAGCCAAGAGCGACACAACTGCACTGGTCAGTTGCCAACACTTGAGAAGACTAATAATAATTATAATTGCAATGGCCTCATATTTATGCCGACGATAATGAAACAGTAAAAATATAATTTATTAAATTACATATTCGCAATTATCACAGTATATATCAACATCAGTAGTTGTTTTTTTTTAAAAAAAATAAAGTTCACATTTATTAATATAACATCATACACATTTGACTGAAGTTGACTACCTGAATGTGAGCTCACTGTATTTCCAACTTTGGAACGCGCAGTAACGGCCGCCATGACACGAGCACGTGGCTTCTGGAACGCGAGAGAATCAGGACGCCTGAGTTAATTACAAACCTTTAATTAGTTCGCGAGTGTCACTAATTACTGTTGTTATTCGTGTATCATAAAATTTTTGTACCAGCAGACAACAAGTAACTTTTTTTGAGGGGGGGAGGAGGGCGGGGGGGGGGGGCGGATTTAGAACTTTCTCTGGTATGCCACTGACAGATTTTTCCCAAAACAATATCTGTGATGTTTGTCCCAATTCTGTTTCTATACTTTCCATAAGCGGATGTCATAGTTTTATGGTAATGACGTTGGATACTTTTATGAAATAAAAATGATATGTGTTGACGTTTCTAAAGTTGCCCGTAGCAACACTGATCTTTTTTTATTTCTTTCCGCCCCTCCTCCTTCGCCGTTGTTCCGAGAAACGTCTATTTGCTAATTGTGCAATGTTCAGACGAGACGGAACCGTGGCACCGCATGTCGGTCGTAATTGGAGACATCGACTTTATCTACAGACCCAACCCTCACAATTCCCCCCCACCCCCACCATTCCTCTCACCGTCCAGACATCGCCTTTAAGGGTGCATTGCGTAAGGTGAATGATATCAGCAAGAGGAAAATTAATATTAATCTATCTATATATATAAAAAATGAATTGCTGTTCGTTAGTCTCACTAAAACTCGAGAACGGCTGAACGGATTTATCTTATCTTAGTCTTGAAATGTTCGTGGAGGTCTAGGGAAGGTTTAAAAGGCGAGAAAAAATCGAATAATTTCCGGGAAAACCCTAAAAACAGTCCTTTTCTATTTCCCATACAAACGTTTTCTAAATAAAATACAAATCTACACCAGTCGAGTAATTTTCACCAAATTTCGTACACGTGTTCTTTGCGACCAGGAAACAAACACTGTCGGGGTGAGACGCGTCTTCCACCCCCCAGAAGCGGGGGTGGAAATATTTAAACATACTAAAACAGCCGATATTTGAGTCGGATAAATATTTTTAGGGATCAAAGATATTGATAGTGTTTCTACCAATGTTATCTGAATACAATTTTCATCCCCTACGCCCTGTGAAAAGGACACCCTTTGGGTTTGGGGTGGAGATGCTTTACAGTAAAATAACACGAATACAACCGAGATTGGAGTCAAATCAATGGTTATGGAAGTCACTGTGTTTAGTTACGACATTCAAATTGGCATTTACCCCTCAGATGCAGGGGTGGGGGGGGTGCAAATTTTGGAACATGCAAACACGGCAGATATTTGCGTTGAAGAAATATTTTTCAGAGTTAATTATAATGATTAGGGTTCGAGTAGCGTTACATAAAAATTGCGCAAAAGCAGCCGAAATTGGAGTCATATCAGGGGTTATAGATAAATGACATCTCGGGCAACGCCGGGCACCCAGCTAGTATTAAATAAAGTATAATTGCTCTCTGTTGTCTTATGTGTTCCTTATTTCTTCCTGTCGTTTCCAAAGCTGCGTTTCTAACTACTTAACACTCTATCCATTATTATTTCACATACTTGAAATACAACAAGTGATTTAATTTAACTTTTCTCCCTAAGCTTTTACTGCATAATTTTTTGTATTTTTCTTTATTAAATTAAATTTTTTCAGAATTTTTGTGAATACAATAAGGGGAAAAAAAATAACCAAAAAATATCGGAAAGACTATATAAGTGATAATATAAATACCGTTTCTGGGATCCTTGTCCCTTTCTTGAGGGTGCTAAGACGAGCCCAGAGCGACACAACTGCACTGGTCAGTTGACAAAACTCAAAATCGAAGAAAACGCAACGACAATGGAGGATGCAGAAGGTTTAGCGTAACAATAAGGGATCGTAGCAATTGTTGAGTTTGTACATTAATAACTGTGATGTTTAATTTAATGTGAAGCATGTCTGGAATTGTACCGGGGGTCAAAGTCAAAAACCCTAGAATTTTCTAAACATACATTGGATTGACAAAATGCTAAGATTTTTTGACTTTGACACCAGGTACAATTTCAGAGATGCAACACATTTTTTTTTCTATTTTTGGTACAGACAGACTATGTATAGGGTAATCCACATGGTGGCAACTCCCCTCTTATAGCATAGGAAAGGGATTTGAAAGGAGGGATGCGGAAGGGTGGAGGAAGGTAGCCAAGGGTAACTAGGGCCCCCGGGTTATGGTTTAAGGATCCTATACCTCTCAAAACAGGCCGAGGAGCCTCGGCTTGTGGGAACCTTAGTTCAAAAACGGAGAGGAAAAGGCATCCCCAACGGTAGCTCCTTCGTATCTCTCCTACAAGGTTCCACCTGCGAGAGAATATCCGTCGCAGGTACTGCCTGCGAGAGAATAGTCCTCGCAGGCGAGCTCACATATAATCAAACATCACAGACACTATGAAACTCATGGTCAAGAAATCCTGCGAGAGGATTCTCTCCCAGACAGTTCTGGCGTAGGCTACCTTTGGGGACGCCTTCACATCTTTCTGGTTTTTTTGAACTAAGGTTCCCACATGCCGAGGCACCTCGACCTGTTTTGTGAGGTGTATGTTCCGGGGTCGCAGACCTTGGGCATACGGTAAGAGTTGTCTGATATTCCTATTGGAATAGTCGGCCAGCTGCCTCCTAAACTGGTCAAGGCACGGAGACGGGGAAAGCTGCGACCCCACAGCAAACTCCTCTCCCGCAATCGGAAGGGCGTGGGACAAGTACCAAATGCCCGACCTACCTGATGCAGGTTTCTCTAGGGTTTTCCCTGCATTACTTTTTGGCGTATTGCCGGGTAGGATCCTGAAACGATAGCCCGGGGACCCTAGTTAACCCCTGGCTACCTTCCTCTACCTTTCCGCAACCCCCCTTTAAAATCCTTTTCCTATGCTATAAGAGGGGAGTTTGCCACCATGTGGATTATCATACACACAGCCTGTCTACACCTTAAAAAAAAACCTATGAAACTGAAGAATTGCTATGATCCCTTATTATCACGATAAAACCTTGTGTTTCCCCAGTGTCGTTTCTCCCTTATTGTTAGGCAACCCCTTCGGCTCACCCAGTGTCATGCGTTTTCGTCGCTTTTGAGTGTTGTGGAACTGACCAGTGCAGTTGTGTCGCTCTAGGCTCTTCTTAGCACCCTGAGGAAAGGTGAACAAGGATTCCAGAAACGTTGTGTGTTATATATTTTATCACTTATTTTGTCTGAATTTGGCTATCTTTCTTATTAATTATTTTTAATATTTATATTATTTTTTCATTTTCTACATCTTTCTTCCTGACGATTTTCGTGCACACTGCCTCTCTTTTTATGTTTTTTTCTTGTTTTATTTCCTTCCTTCCCTTGGATCTTTTTTTTTCTGATCTTCTAGGCGATCTTTCACGACATCTCGTTAACCTGCCTCTTTCTTACTGTTTTTTCTTTTTCTTCTTCTTTCCTTTGCCTTTTTCCAATTTTTTTCTTCCTCACGAATCTTCTCCAAGACAACGGAATACCTGAATAATCTAAACATATTGTTAAAAATTTCTGTATTTTTTACCTATATGAGATTAACAGTCATTTGAAAACGATCCTGCAAGTGTTCAATTATTTTCTTAGTAATCTTCTAGTCCGACTTACTATCAATTCCTTTTTTTCTACTTGTTTCACCAGTCAGAATATGATTTTAACTGAAAGTGGAACGTGGTATCTGTCGATGCAATCAACTTGCGGTTTATGTCTTTTTTTCCCCCCTGTATTTTTCTCCATTTGATCTCTTTGTGTGTGTGTGTGTGAGTGTTATCTGAAATAATCAGTTTGATCGAGTGTCTGTCATACCAAGGAGAATTATTTTCGCATTTATCAGACGATTAGTTAAAAGCTCGAGCATGTCGTGACTTAAAAATGAGTTGAGTCCCTGTGGGAATTTTTTTTCTTCTCCTTCCTTTTTCTTTTCCTCTTTTTTTTCACTTCTCAGCCGCTTAGTATTCATGCATGTCGTTTATCGGCCAGATCTGCAACCTTTCACCTGAGGCGATCATTAGCGTTTCAAGTTAATCGCGATACCTCCAAAGTTAGTTACCTTTAATGAATTTCTCGCTGCAGTTTCGCAATGAAGAAAAAAGGGATGAAGTAGATAACGTTGCAATTAGTGACTCTGAAATACGTCACGTGGTGGCGGTCCGATGACGTATCAACAGAGTGAAAAATTGAAGTGGTGCGTTTTAGAAAATAGGCTTACATTTCGCAGGATGGTTCGCCATTAATCACCTCACTGTTCGTAGAGGATTAACCTTCAATCCCACGACCTTTTCTTTTTATTAAAACTGTCTCATTGTCACTGAATATAAGCTGTTTAAATAATTTAATCGTTGAACTTAACCTCGACATTTCGATGTTGTTATGGTGAAGAATAAAAAATAATCTTTGACTGAGATGAAGCGAAGTTTGCCCCGTAGTTGCTGGCTTGTAGTAAACTCAAGCGTCACGTGAATGGTCAGTTCAAAGAAGAAGTCGACAATCGTCCAATAACAATCATGGCAGATTAATGGCGGCCTTGAGGGTCAAGTCCAGGATTGGCTCTAACAATTAATATTCAACTCTGATTGGTCAGAGCAACGGGAGGCAAGACGGAGAGTGTCGAGAATCTTCTAAAT
This sequence comes from Zhengitettix transpicula, assembly GCA_037074705.1. Classification (NCBI taxonomy): domain Eukaryota; kingdom Metazoa; phylum Arthropoda; class Insecta; order Orthoptera; family Tetrigidae; genus Zhengitettix; species Zhengitettix transpicula. The sequence continues at coordinate 15,096,240 of CM073594.1, read as the reverse complement.
ACTATTATAATTGCCATTTAAGGGAGGAAATGAGGTTTATTAACACACACTGGGAGCGAATGTGAAGGGAAAATAAATATATATAAGTAATACTCATTGACTGAGATGCTGCGACATTATTCCTCGCATATTCAGGCTTGTAGCAAGCTCAAGTGTTACGGGAATGGTCAGAAACAATGAAGACGACAACCGTCCAATGACAATCACGGGAGATTAATGGCGGCTTTGGGGGTCAAGTCCAGAAAACAAACACTGTAGAAGTGAGACACGGCTACAACCCCTCAGGAGCTGGGGTGAAAATATTCAAGGATGCTAAAACGGCCAAAATTTGAGTCGGATACATTTTTTGAAGTGTCAAAGAGATTGATAGAGTTTCTACCGGTGTATAATTTCAACCCCCTTACAGAATAGGAAAGGAGCACCATTAAAGGAGGCGGGTGGACGGACGTTACAAGAAAATAACGCGAATACAACCGAGATTGGAGTCAAATCCATGGTTATTGATTTCGCTGAGTTTAATTATGACATTAAATTAGCCATTTAACCCCCGTAATTTTGAATCATGGAATCAGGGCGAATATTAGCGTTGGATAAATATTTTCAAGGCTTTTCAAGATTGACAGTATTTCTACCGATGTTGTGTGTGTAAAATTTCAACCCCTTATGGCATAAGAGGGGGAGAACGCTAAGGGTGGAAATATTCAAACAATAAAAAAATGTTTTTTAGGGGTCAAAGAGATTGATCATGTTTCCAATGATGTTATCTGAGTATAATATCAACCCCTATTTAAAGGAACAACGTTAGCGGTGGAGGAAGAGGTGCGGCGGGGGTGGTCGGGATGAAAACTTTTGGAACATGTAAACACGGCCGATATTTGCGATATTTTCAGGGTTAATTAGATTAATAATATTTCTACCTACGTTGTTTCTTTATATTTTGAACCCTCTTTTCTGCATGGGAAGGGACCACGCTTAGGGGTTCAGGTGAGGAGGGGCCGTTACATTAAAAAATATTGCAAAAACAGCCGAGATTCGAGATAAATCCGGGTTTGTGGATGTGTCTGAGATTAATTATGACGTTAAAGTATTTTGTTTAACCCCTCAGCAACGGGGGGTGGGGGGACCGAGATAGAATTTTTCGAACATGTTTACACGGTCGGTTTTATTCGGGGGTGAATGAGTTCAACCCCTTACGGCACGGAAGATGTGAGCTCATTTAGGGACACGGGTTGATGACGCAAAAATAATTAAAGAGACAACCCGGGCAACGCCGGGCACCGACTTAGTAGCAGAATAACACCAAACGTACAGTTATTATTTACTGTCAGGTGTACAATTGAAACACTGTGCATTTCGTTAGTCTCATTAAACTGCCGATGATTCTCTGTCCTCGTCCAGAGATTACTCAGTGAACGTGCCAGACAAAGGCGGCTTTTAAACTGCTTTGCTCGCCTTATCTCTGGTTTAATTACCCGTTGGTCGTTGTCCCTGTTTCAAACGATGCAAGTGGTTTTCTTTCACGAATCAACGACACGGGAATTAATGGCGGCCGCGGGTCTTAATATCCGTCTGTAATAAGTAAAGGAATCAAAACTGTTTAATTCCGAAGCACGTATCATCAGCCTTTGTTTCCTGTCGCCCGGTGGAAATTAATTTTAAATACGGTAGAAACTTTTCGGACATTAATCAAGCTTAATGTGAATGCAAAACGCGCACAGTTCGTCCCCCTCGGAGCTTGAAATTGCGTTGTAAAAACGAGTGTGTGCCATATGAAATATCTCGTCCTATCACTCCCGCACGAAGCCTCTTTTTACAAAATAGCTTTGTGGAATTGTCGTCTCTCGAGGGCTGTGCTCTCTTGTTAACTTACATCTTTGCTGTGGAATATCTTACAACTAAAAAACGACGTGGAGAAAATATCTCTCCAGCTACTTGTGAATTTATTATTATTATTATTAACATTCATTCCTCTTAATTTTTTTTTAAAAAAAGTAACAAGCTACATGACCACGTGGTGGAAACTTCCCTTTAACAGCATAGGAAGGGATTTGAAAGGAGGCATGCGGAAGGGTGTCGCTCCCTCCCACCCGCACCCGGTTTAAGGATCCTACCCGGAATTCACTTTAAAGTGATGCAGGACAAACCAACCCCTACAATAATGGTAATCCAGGTGGTGGCAACTCCCCATTAATAGCATAGGAAGGGATTTGAAAAAGGCTGTAGTTTAAGGATCGTACCCGGCATTCCGCCAAAAAACGTGATGCAGGACAAACTCTAGAAAACCTACATCAGACAGGTCAGGTATTGGGTACTTCTTTTTATTTTTTTGAGTTGTAGACAGGCTATGTGTAGGGTAATCCACAAGGTGGCAACTCCCCTCTTCCTGCATATGAAAGGGAGTGAAAGGAGGGATGCGGAAAGGTAGAGCAAGGCAAGCAAGTGTTAACTAGGGCCCCCCGGGCTGTAGTTTAAGGATCCAACCCGACAATTCACCTAAAAGTCATGCAGGACAAACTCTAGAAAACCTGCATCAGGCAGGTCAGGTATTGGGTACTTCTCTTTATTTTTTTGAGTTGTAGACAGGCTATGTATAGGGTAATCCACATGGTGGAAACTCCCCTCTTGTAGCATATGAAAGGGAGTGAAATGGGGGATGCAGAAAGGTAGAGCAAGGCAGGCAAGTGTTAACTAGGGCCCCCGGGGCTGTAGTTTAAGGATCCAACCCGACAATTCACCTAAAAGTCATGCAGGACAAACTCTAGAAAACCTGCATCAGGCAGGTCGGGCATTGGGTACTTCTTTTTATTTTTTTGAGGTGTATACAGGCTAATCCACATAGTGGCAACCCCCCCTCTTAAAGCATATGAAAGGGAGTAAAAGGGGGATGCGGAAAGGTAGAGGAAGGTAGCCAAGTGTTAACTAGGGCCCCCCGGGCTGTAGTTTAAGGATCCTACCCGGCAATTCACCTAAAAGTGATGCAGGACAAACTCTAGAAAAACCCGCATCAGGCAGGTCGGGCATTGGGTACTTCTTTTTATTTTTTTGAGGTGTAGACAGGCTAATCCACATAGTGGCAACTCCCCTCTTAAAGCATATGAAAGGGAGTGAAAGGGGGGATGCGGAAAGGTAGAGCTTGGCAGCCAAGGGTAAACTAGGTTCACCCGGGACATTGTGTTAATTTATCTGGACCTTAGATGAATGTACCTTAAAATAACGTAAGGGATTTCCCCCTCCCCCCCAGAAAAAAAAATATGAAGCATATTTCTGACCAATCGCCTGCCCTTGTCTGTGTTCGCAGGACGCAGGAGGAAGCTGTGGGACTCGCTGAAGTGTAAATTTTTTATTTCCTTGGCTTAATTGCACAAGTCTCTTTAAAGTTTCAGCAGCGCCCTCACGAAGTTGCGAATTTTCATTTCCTCCTCCTCTGTGTGTGTGTGTGTGTGTGTGTGTGTGTGTGTGCATACCTGATTCAATTAGCGTCGTGAAGTGAGTGAAATTAATGACGTTCGGCGCGACCCACTGCGGCCTGTCTCACACGTGTTGTTGTCTGAACGAAGCTGACGTTTATGGCTGCTGGAATCCACCCTCCAGAATTATTTATTGGGCCCCTAAAGCTCATTAGCAGCGCCCAGCAGGGCGATTTGATATATTGGCCCCTTCCCCCTTTTTTTTTTTCATTCTCGCCACGCCACGGCTACTTGGCTTGGACCGCCCAATTATATCGCTGTCGAGGCATTTTCATAATGGACCCCAAAGGCTCGGCCGTGACCAGATCAATAAATATATATTCCCGACGAGGAGTCAAGGCTTGCGCTTACTCTCTGGAATCGTAAGTAGCCGTGGCGAGTTATTAAAAGGCTTTGAAGCCATTTTGAATAAATGATTAGGACGCGTGAATGTTTGAGGGCGGATCAAACCTGGTCGGCTGCAACAAGACTTCAGCTGCACTAAATTGAAAATTTAACGCGGGTTTCAAAAAAGAAGAAAAAAAAACAAGGGCGAGAAACTGACCCACAGTTCCACAAATTTGTTCTCAGCAGGAATGTGGACGAGAACAAAGAAAATACTAGAGGCATAAAAACTTATCAAAATAGATAAAATGGAAAAATTTACGTCTGGTAGAAAATAATGAATAAAAAAGATAGAATAATAAAGATACAGACCAAAAAAAGAGTAATATAAATACCGCACAACTGTTCTGGGATCCTTGTTCCTTTTCCTCAGGTGCGAAGAAGAGCCTAGAGCGACACAACTGCACTCGTCAGTTGACAAAACTCAATATTATAGCAATATTTATGTTTAAGAAATGTGAAACGGAAGAACTGAATTTAATTTTAAATTTAGTGACTATGCTGGAATTAATTTAAAGGTGGTATTTAATGATTTCGTGTACTCGAAGATTCAAATAAGACGGTCGTATCTTTGTACTTAAACCCATTTATTAATTTACACGATTTATAAAGCAATGACAGTTAATCGGAAGGGCGTGGGACAAGTACCCAAGAGCCCAACCTACCTGATGCAGGTTTTTTTAGGGTTATCCCTGCATCACTTTTAGGCAAATTGCCGGGTAGGATCCTCGCTGGATGTGAAAAATCGATGGTCTCGATCATCTTCAGATCGATCTTTCCTGAACCAAGAAATGGGATTTGTTCTGGCAGTCACGTGTTAATTCAATTTCTGGGATGTTTGGAGAGACGTTTCCCCCACCACTGTGCGACAGTCCAGGTAACTACCGGTGGGTCAACATCCTACGTGCCTAAGTCCAGACGGAAGGGATTATCTATCCGCCTCGGCGGCGCCTGGTCAGATTTCCAAAATGCCAAGCTCTCAACCCTTGCTAATATCTAATTTAAAAAATATATTGTAATGCCATTAATTAGTACATTAATTGTTTGGACATAAAATTTAATTGTAGCGACAATGGAGCCGAGCTCTGTTACTTTGTCGGAAAGTCAAAAAAGGCGTATGCGCGCTAAAACTCGAGACTACGATAGTTCAGTTGGTGACGGGACATTTAGGAGCAGAGTCTAGAGCAGAGACTAGCAGTTGTTCAATGTATTATTAAACAAAGTTGTGAGTTGAAGACAGTAAAAACATTCACGGAAGCATTTAAATCGTAAATATTGCTAAGTAAAAGCAGTTTGTACGTCTGTAGCCAGCCAGGAATAGTAAAGTTGCAGTTTAAGTCCCAAGCGGTAAAAAGACTAGCAAATCTATGAATCACAGGAATGAATCAAGGCAAGCGGTCACCAGATAGCTGACAAAAATGAGGATCATCCGAGTTCCTGGGAGCCTACCAAGGTGGACTTCAAGAGTGTAAAATCTGTGAGCCGATATTAGAATCGGTGTAAAATTTTTGCAGTAGTGTACTCCCAAAAACAAAAAGGATGCTGGAACCAGCAGGACAGATGTAAGTAACAAAATACAAAATAATGATTTATGTAAACGTAATTAAAGGATAGAAGTCAGATTTCGTTCTATTTTAATTGTCAATCAGATTTTTTTATTATTATTTTTTAGGGCAACAGGCTACATGAGGGTGATCCACATTGGGCAACTCCCCTTTAATAGCATAGGAAGGGATTTGAAAAGAAAGATGCGGAAGGGTAGAGGAAGGTAGCCAAAGGTTAACTAGGGCCCCCGGGCTATATTTTAAGGATCCTACCCGGCATTCGCCTAAAGGAATGCAGGGAAAACCTTAGAAAAACCTGCATCGGGTAGGTCGGGCATTGGGTACTTGTCCCACGCCCTTCCGATAGCGGGAGAGGAGTTTGCTGTGAGGACGCAGCATTCCCTTCTCCGTGCCTTGACCAGTTTAGGAGGCAGCTGGCCGACTATTCCAATGGGAATAGCGAACAACTCTTACCGTAGTTAATTTATTTTCTTTTAATTTCTTCCTATCGACATATTGTCTGCGAGAATTATAAACTGTGTGTTAATTAGTTTTTTAAAACAACTTGTTGTGTCCATTATCAAACCCAGTAGAGACCCTGAGATCTAAAATTTTAAATTGTAATGGTTTTTGAGTTATTGCCAAAAAATAAATAAATCTTTTGTTTGTTAATTGATTACCTTTTCATTTAATAAACAGCCTTCCATTTCATCATTACATTTTGGCGCTTCACGTGAGGTAAATTCAATTAATTAAAAATAAATTAAACGACCTATTTATTTAATTTTTACAATATATATATATATATATATATATATATACCAATTATAAAACTATCGCGCTGCATGGTATATTGGGCAAACGAAACGGTCACAATACATAAAAAAATGTCAAAAATGAGTCAGTCATGTTCAACTATGTTTATTTAAATAAACGTAATTTCGGTTGTCCTAGTGTAAAAATTTTAGGATGAAGAATCGGCGACAGCCCCCCCCCCCCCCTCCCAGAGAGTGATCAGATTAAAATCCAGAGACTGCGTCACCGTCTGTAAATAATCAGCAAATTGCTCTCGATCAAAGAACATCGAGCTAAAGTAATGTTGTTAACAACGATTGTTCGATTATTATGGGATAGAAAATTGTGATTGGATAGAAAGAAGTAGTACGAAAAATTGACGGGACGTTTTAAACGCTTCCAGAGAACCAGAGTTGTGTGTAGAAGGAGTTTCGACAGCTTTGACATGAGTATGTGTGTCGAGATTTGATCAGTGCATAGCGACAGCTGATGTGAAGACAACGGAGAGGAATTAATGCGCAAGTTTATCCGGAGGAAAAGAGTTGAGATAGGAGAAGGAAGGGAAAAGACTGGGTATTTGGAGGTTCAGCAACCCCCACCGGTCTGCTTTCCGAGACCCCAATCATATTTGTTTACATTTCTGGATTACTGTGAGGCGAAATCAATTATTTTTTCTATCCCCGCGTGAGACGATCCTGTAACGTAGCCTGAAGACACAGCTTCGCTATACTACTGTCTGGACACAGCAGCAATTTTTTTTTTTTCACCGCCGTCGCCGGATTCCGTGTCACCCCCAAAACACGCCTTCGGCCAGGAGTGGTTTTGCTAAGGCTTGGTGGGACTGCTTCTCTGACATCATCCTCCATTACTGCGGGCTATACAACCACCCGCCATGTTATTCCTCCGGCCTTGCGTTAATGACTATTTTGAAACATACCATGTGGCAACGCTGTGCAAATAGGCTCCAGGACATTGATAATTACTAGTGAAATTATTCGTCTCTTCGTTTCGGCGACAGGATTTACGTAAAAATGCAGGGGATGTTAAATTAAACGTTTATTTTGTTTTGTTTTTTAAAAAAAAGGAATAACGAAGCTGAGGAATTTTGTTGAAAATATATTTTTGTTCTGGATTTTTTTATTTTACAGTCGTTGAACGATATTAATTATAATAATAATAAAGGCAGACGAAATAAGTGATAATACCTCACAACAACGTCTCTGGGATCCTTGTCCCTTTCCTTCAGGTGCTTGAGAAGAGCCTAGAGCGACACAACTGCACTAGTCAGTTGACAAAACTCAAAAGCCTATGAAGAAAAAGGGGCCACGGATCCTTGTCCCTTTTCTTCAGGTGCTTGAGAAGAGCCAAGAGAGACACAACTGCGCTAGTCAGTTGACAAAACTCAAAAGTCTTTGAAGAAAAAGGGGTCAAGGATCCTTGTCCCTTTTCTTCAGGTACTTGAGAAGAGCCTAGAGCGACACAACTGCACTAGTCAGTTGACAAAACTCAAAAGCCTATGAAGAAAAATGGGCCATGGATCCTTGTCCCCTTTTCTTCAGGTGCTCAGAAAAGAGCCTAGAGCGACACAACTGCACTAGTCAGTTGACAAAACGCAAAGGCCTATGAAGAAAAAGGGGCCAAGGATCCTTGTCCCTTTTCTTCAGGTGCTGATAAGAGCCTAGAGCGACACAACTGCACTAGTCAGTTGACAAAACTCAAAAGCCTATAAAGAAAAAAGGGCCAAGAATCCTTGTCCCTTTTCTTCAGGTGCTTATAAGAGCCTAGAGCAACACAACTGCACTAGTCAGTTGACAATACTCAAAAGCCTATGAAGAAAAAGGGGCCAAGGATCCTTGTCCCTTTTCTTCAGGTGCTTGAGAAGAGCCTAGAGCAACACAACTGCACTAGTCAGTTGACAAAACGCAAAGGCCTATAAAGAAAAAGGGGCCAAGGATCCCAGAAGCGTTGTGCCGTATTATCACTTATTTCTTCTCCATTTGTCTATCTTTCTTATTATTAATTTTCATTCTACGCGTAATTTTATTTTTCATTTCGATATTAATTATGTTTTCGGACAACTGTAGATTCTTTTAATTTATTTATTCTTTTTTTTTGTCTGTGTGTGAACAAGGGGGTCTGTTTACTATAGACGGAGATCTGCGACGTTGCAAGTCAACATGTTGTCGCCCAAGGGAAGAACGTGGCGGCCTTTGTTCTCCAAGTCACTCACTATACATAAAGACACGTGTTCCCCATCCAGCACGCTGGGGCTTCACAACCAGGAATAAGAATAAATATTAATAACAAAATGGCCGCACGGCGCGGCGTCAAATTTTTATAGTATACAATTTAAACGGGGAAGGATAATTATGCTTGAATTATTACAACTTTTTATAGATAAAAAGGAACAAAAATATTTATTACAAATTACGATTCTTGCTTCTAATTTTTGTACAAATTTTAAATCAATACCACAGTTGTCAATGAGACTCAAATCCTCAGGGTCGCTTACTGGGCCTTTAATAATTATAGTAATTTGCAATTAGCACCAACTTATGTAGGACTCCAAACAAATATACTAATTAAATTTACAAGAACAACTTACATAAATAAAATTCTGAAATCTAGTGAAAATTACAGGAATTTAAAAGAATCTGACGGTACTAATTTTTAAACAATAGTAGTTTTTTTACATACTATTTATTAGAGTTACTCTGGTACCATTATTATTTTTCATTTTAAAGAAAAATTTATTCAACAGGCCATTACACTGTTGCCAACATTGTTTCACTTTACTACATACCGCCCTCTTCCCCCCCCCCCTTTCCACTAATTGTTCAGCAACTTTACTTCGTCGTAGTCATTATCTCTCAGTTTTACTTTCAAAGTACTGTAATTCCAAACTCTGAATATTATATTTTCAGCCATTTATTAAGTCACGAGAACAGCCTTTGCTATGGTTATCCTCGGCTGGCCTCCAAAACCAGACTCATTCTGACTGTCATTGGCTAAAATCCCAAGACAGGCTTGCTACATTTATGAGTTGGAGCTTCCAAACCTGAATGAATATCAACTTTATTGCACCAGCTGCCTATTCTTTTTTCTTCAGAGTTCTGCGTCTTACACACGCTTTGCCGACAATAATGGAGTTGAAACCTTTCTAACATCTGCATCATTCTTGAGCCACACTGACTGTTATTTAAAATTCTCCGCCCTCAACATTACGCCGACAATAGTAGAGTGGAAACCTTTCCAACAGCTGCATAATTCTTGAGCCACACTGACTGTTGTTTACAATGCTCTGTCCTCAACATTACGCCGACAATAGTAGAGTGGAAACCTTTCCAACAGCTGCATAATTCTTGCGCCACACTGACTGTTGTTTACAATGCTGTGTCCTCAACATTACGCCGACAATAGTAGAGTGGAAACCTTTCCAACATCTGCATCATTCTTGAGCCACACTGACTGTTGTTTACAATGCTCTGTCCTCAACAATACGCCGACAATAGTAGAGTGGAAACCTTTCCAACATCTGCATCATTCTTGAGCCACACTGACTGTTGTTTACAATGCTCTGTCCTCAACATTACGCCGACAATAGTAGAGTGGAAACCTTTCCAACAGCTGCATAATTCTTGCGCCACACTGACTGTTGTTTACAATGCTGTGTCCTCAACATTACGCCGACAATAGTAGAGTGGAAACCTTTCCAACATCTGCATCATTCTTGAGCCACACTGACTGTTATTTACAATGCTCTGACCTCAACAATACGCCGACAATAGTAGAGTGGAAACCTTTCCAACATCTGCATCGTTCTTGCGCCACACTGACTGTTATTTAAAATTCTCTGCCCTCAACATTACACCGACAATAGTAGAGCGGAAACCTTTCCAACATCTGCATTGTTCTTGCGCAAAACTGACTGTTATTTAAAATTCTCTGCCCTCAACATTACGCCGACAATAATATGAAAGAAAAATTATAAAAAAAACTTTAATTACAAATTGTTGATCTCTTCAATTCCTTATAGTTTTCCTGCAGGGGTTAATGATAACTGGTTATCCTATGTTCCAATATATCGGTTTTAACATCTATCAGAACCTCAATTAAATATAATTTCAGATTGTTTCATCATGGAAAATCCAATAAGAATATTGTACCAGCTGAAAAAATAAAAATCTGTTCTTCGTTACAGGTTTTAACACAATGTCGTGTGTACGGTTGGACTTTCAGTTGGTTGCAACGTTGCTGAAACCGACATCAAAGCGACGAATGCCCATTATCATCAACCCACTCACAATGAATGAGTGGGACGTAAAATAATTACTATAAACACGGTCGCAAGGGGGCTGTAAAACATTTAAATAAAAAACGACTTCACCCAAACTTAAAACATGGGAGTACAACACAACTTTGTTTCTAGATAATCACATTCGTCGATATAATGTATTTTTATTGGTTTTATATCACAAAATATGCTTCTTGCTGTTCAACAACACACACATTATTCTCTGGAGCAGAATTATTAGTTAATTTGTCTGAATTCAAAATACATTTGTAGAGACTCGGCAGAAGCAAAGTAATAACATCGTAATGCTGCTGTTGCAAAATAACGATACTAATATCGATTCGACGAACCGGAACTTTAGTTAAAAACTCATATATGTATTTTTATATATTAAAGAGAAATATCGAATTAATCCAATAGCGTTAGGTAAAAGTTAAACATATCGAGCCACAGTGATGTTTACAAAAGCGGCTACTAAAGCAAATATTTGAGTTTCCAGTTACTGGCTTCGAACTTGTGCAACAGAAAATAAAACAGTTCCAACAATATTTCATCATTATATTTCGACTGACGTGTGTGTGTTCGATATAACGTACAAAGAAATTTTTATTATTATGTTCAACTCTAACTGCGACATTTTTTTTTGTTTCAATGTGGATATTTCACTGTTTCCTGCTCGCATGTAATTTTGTTTTAACTATATTTAAATTATTTAATGGTTTTTATAAATCACCCGGACGCCATAATTAAAAGAAGTCAATAAATATATATTGTGGTAATTACGAATATGTAGTTATTTAATAAATAAAATTTTAATTATTTTCATTATCGGCGGCGTAAAACTGAGGCCGTTGTATTGTAGCTCGAGGATTGTCTACAAGAATATGGAGTCTACAATGCCTGCCTGCTAGAGTTGCATTGTTGCATCAGGCACCGTTGAGACGTACGGAACTTGGGAGTTGCTCGGAGCAGGATGGCGAAAGGTTTGTGTTTTGAGACGAGTCCATTATTCAGAGTTCCCTGGGACCACGACTGAGCAAGTGTGATTTGGAAGCTGAGAAATGTTGTATTAAAAAAGTCCCCGGGTACATGAGGGTAATCCACATGGTGGCAACTCCCCTTTAATAACATAGGGAGGCATTTGAAATGGGGTATGTGGAAGGGTAGAGGAAGGTAGCCAAGGGTTTACTAGGGCCTCCAGGCTGTAGTTTAAGGATCCTACTCGGCATTCGCCTTAAAGTGATGCAGGGAAAATCCTAGAAAAACCTGCACCTGGTAGGTCGGGCATTTGGTACTTGTCCCACGCAGTTCGATAGCGGGAGAGGAGTTTGCTGTGGGGACGCAGCATCCCTTCTCCGTACCTCGACCAGTGTAGCAGGCAGCTGGCTGACTGTTCCAATGGGAACAGCGAACAACTCTTACCGTATGCCCAAGGTCTGTGACCCCCGGCAACATACACCTCTCAAAACAGGCCGAGGTGTACTTTAGTACAAAAACGGAGAGAGAAAATGGCATCCTTTTTTTGTGGGGGGGTGTAGACAGACTATGTATAGGGTAATCCACATGGTGGCAACTCCCCTCTTATAGCATAGGAAAGGGATTTGAAATGGGGGATTCGGTAGGGTGGAGGAAGGTAACCAAGGGTTACTAGGGCCCCCGGGCTATAGTTTAAGGATCCTACCCGGCATTCGCCTAAAAGTAATGCAGGACAAACCCTATAAAAAACCTGCATCGGGTATGCCGGACATTTGGTACTTGTCCCACGCCCTTCCGATGACGGGAGAGAAAATCTATTTAATTTGCTAAACGAATGAAAGTTTGGAGGCTGAATGGGATGTTTGATACTGGATAAATGTTGTATTGATCTTTTTGTTCGCCCAATGTAGCAGGCATAACCGTCAGAGCCTGAAATTTTGTAAGCGTGGGATGGAGCTGTTTTAATTTTCATTCTACAAAAATTACTGTCATGTAGGTTAATTTTATGTCGCTATACTAGAGGAACCTCCTTCAGCGCTGAGCCTCAAGGCAGTTCGTTCAAAGCTCGACACTTTTGGGTGCTCCCAACCAGAGTCCAAAAATACAGGTGATGTTTAATACTGAAGGTGTCAGTGGGGGGAATGTTTGGACAGCTGTCAGATTCTTGCGTCCAGGACTTAAAACCCCGAGAGAAACATTTTATAATTTACACCCCCCACCCCCACCACACACACCCTCTCTCTCCCAGCTGCAGCTTTTGCCAGGTGCGCTTGACTGGACACTCAAATTCAATACATATATTTCATGAACTGTTCTACTACTAGTAGGCGGCAAAAAATAAAAAACCCTTGGTACTGGCCGCTTTGGTATTCTCAGTTTTAAAAATCCCCATGCTGCACTGAAAGTGAAATGTGTGTGTGTGTGTGGGGTGGGGGGGGGGGGGCAAACCTGAAACCTCACTCAGGACTGTGCATCATTCAAAAGACTCCGATCACGCGAAGCAGCTGAGTGCACTTATATGTAGTTATGCTCATTACGAATTTTCAACGGGGACGAATGGTTTCGTCAAGGATACACGTCCTCTGATTAAGGATGTTACAGTTAAGAAATATAAAATTACTAGACAATGACTTTAAAATATAGCTTCAATCAAAAGGCCGCCACAATAATATATAGACGAAATATAATCCTACTTACTATACGAAATTTTTAAAGTAGTCCAAAATTGAAGCACCGAAGTGGAAAAAAAAATATAAAAACCATACTGCTAATAATTTTAAGAATATCTATGTATGAAAATAACGATTTTAAATAAGATACAGGTCGCCATGACCACGATGTCGACGCGACGATTATAAACCCTCAATTAAAAAAAGAATTGCAGAATAAATTAATATAATATTATAAATGCTACCTCGGCCTTTCAATGGAAGGTTGATTGTAGGTATGAATAGTTTTTTTTAGGGTAAGAGGCTACATGAGGGTAATCCACGTGGTGGCAACTCCCATTTAATAGCATAGGAAGGGATTTGAAAGGGGGCGGATGCGGAAGGGTAGAGGAAGGTAGCCAAGGGTTAACTAGGGTCTCCCGGGATATGGTTTAAGGATCCTACCCGACAATTCACCTTGAAGTGAATCAAGGAAAACCCTAGAAAAACCTTCATCAAGTACGTTGGGCGTTTGGTACTTGTCCCACACCCTTCCTAAGGCGGAAGTGTGGTTTTATTTAGGGTAACAGGCTACATGAGGGTAATCCATGTGGTGGTAACTCCCCTTTAATAACATAGGAAGGGATTTGGAAGGGGGGATGCGGAAGGATAGAGGAAGGAATCCAAGGGTTAACTAGGGGCCCCCGGGCTATAGTTTAAGGATCCTACCCGGCAATTCACCTTAAGGTGATGCAGAAAAAAACCTAGAAAAACCTGCATCAGGTAGGTCGGGCACTGGGTACTTGTCCAAAGCCCTTCCGATAGCGGGAGAGGAAATTGCTGTGTGATCGCAGCATTCCCTACTCAGTATTTAGACCAGTTTAGGAGGCAGCTGGCTGACTGTTCCAATGGGAACAGAGAAAAACTCTTACCGTATACCCAAGGTCTGTGACACCCCCCCGCCCCAGAACATACACCTCTCAAAACAGACCGAGCTGCCTCGGGCTTGTGGAAACCTTAGTTCAAAAACCATAGAGAGGAGGAGGCATCCCCCAAAGGTAGCCCCTTCCTCTCTCTCCTAAAAAGTTTTGCCTGCAAGAGAATAGCCCTCGCTGACTATCTCCAGCATTTTCAGCTTGATAACTTACTTTATAGATTTGTTTTCCTTTTTATTTCCTGAGAATTAGAAATAAAAATGGAATATATATATATATATATATATATATATATATATATATATATATATATATATAAATATAGAAACATATGTAATTTATAACCCCTGAGACCAAGTTAACAAATGAAATTAAATGGAACACGTCTCCGGTTTCAAATAATGTCGCCTTCACATAGGTTGAATTATTTCAAGAGAGAAAAAAAGTGCCTTACGAGAGAAAACAAAATGTGCTGAAAGAAATTTATTAGCATCTTCATTTTATTAATTAATCAACTTGAAGGTAGAACGTTGGTCTGTGTCAACGACGACCACTCTCCGTAATTACAATTCACTCAAAGGGGATCAGCTGATTTATTTCCGAAACGAATCCCGAAACTCCGTAAATATCAGTCGCAGGAGGAGAAGAATATGAAGAAGAAGTATTAGATTATATTATTTGTAGCAAGGAATTTATCGCATTCTCTCCCCCCCTTTCCCCCCCCCCCAACAATAACCTTTATCCTCAGTGGCAAGTCCCTCATAAGAAGAAACGATAGGAATTAAATCTTATCTTTGATTTGTATAATTTAAAATATTTTCAATAAGCGTTAATAAGAGGAACAGTGAACAAGTTTAATTATGCCATCTGTCCATATATGTACATATATATATATATATATATATATATATATATATATATATATATATATATATATACATATATATATACAACAATTTAGAAATTTTTAACCATATAATTATCCTGTATAATTAACGGCCATCATATGTGATGTCTCCTTACAAACGTAATATATACTATATGATATTCGAAATGAACGTTGAATTTCCTCTCTCAGTGACGTTGTAAAGGAGACAAATTGAAATTCATTTTTGTATTATCTCGCAGGCAGTACCTGCGAGGGATTTTCTCTCGCAGGCAGAACCTTCTACGAGAGACAGGAAGGGGCTACCTTTGGGGATGCCTTTTCCTCTCGGTTTTTGAACTAAGGTACCCACAAGCCGAGGCACCTCGGCCTGTCTTGAGAGGTGTATGTTCCGGGGTCGCAGACCTTGGGCATACGGTAACAGTTGCCCGCTATTCCTATTGGAACAGTCGGCCACCTGCCTCCTATACTGGTCGAGGTACGGAGAAGGGAATGCTGCGTCCGCACAGCAAACTCTTCTCCCGATAATTAAGGGCGTGGGACAAGAACCCAATGTCTGACCCACATGATGCGGGTTTTTCTAGGGTTTTCCCTGCATTACTTTTAGGTGAATGCCGGGAATGATCCTTAAACTATAGCCCGGGGGCCCTAGTTAACCCTTGGCTACCTTCCTCTACCCTTCCGCATCCCTCCCTAATATATATATATATAATATTTTATTATTCTTGTTACTTGATGTCTGTAGAATATGTTTTTTTAGGGTAACAGGCTACATGAGGGTGATCCACATTGGGCAACTCCCCTTTAATAGCATAGGAAGGGATTAGAAAGGGGGGATGCGGAAGGGTAGAGGAAGGTAGCCAAGGGTGAACTAGGGCACCCAAACTATGGTTTAAGGATCCTACCCGGCAATTCACCTAATAGTAATGCAGAACAAACCCTATAAAAACCTGCATCAGGTAGGTCGTACATTGGGTTCTTGTCCCATGCCATTCCGATTTCGGGAGAGGAGTTTGCTGTGGGGACGCAGCATTCCTCTTCTCCGTGCGTCGACCAGTTTAGGAGGCAGCTGGCCTAATGTTCCAATGGGAACAGTGAACAACTCTTACCGTATGCCCAAGGTTTGTGACCCGGGAACATACACCTCTCAAAACAGGCCGAGGTGCCTCGGCTTGTGGGAACTTTAGCTCAAAAACGGAGAGAGGAAAAGGCATCCCCTTCCGTCGCTCCCACAAGTTTGCCAAGCTTAATAGACTACAAAATAGTAGACATCAATAACACAACTACAAATTAATAATTCTGAATGTACTATTATACAACCATTATCTGAAGAATGTTGATGTACAATAGAACAGAACGTTTTTTTTTTAGGGCAACAGGCTACATGAGGGTGATCCACATTGGGCAACTCCCCTTTAATAGCATAGGAAGGGTAGAGGAAGGTAGCCAAGGGTTAACTAAGGCCCCCGGCTATGGTTTAAGGAACGGAGTCATGGAACCTTAAATAGCCGCTTCACTAACGCTTGCCTGCGAGAGACGCCACAAACCGATTACGGATGGGTCTGTCAGAGAGTAATGTATTGATAGGTGTAGTTGTACTGTCAAAGATGCTTGGCACAGCTACACGATACTGAGAACGTACAAGGAACTGCAGCATATATACAAAGGTAAAAATCAATGCCGTCGTGAATAATGTGTCAGCGTCGTTTGTCAGCAACGGGATCTGCATTTCCCATGCACTCAAGCTGCCACGCTGCTTCTCAGTCGCTGAAACACTTTTCTCAAAGTTTTAGGAGCCATCTTAATCCTGCCCGAAGCTTCTGTGTGAAGAAATAGAGAAGTTTCTTGAATGCATAAACAAGGCGGACGACACATTGCTGATTCCACGCAGCAAACCATCTCTTCTCCTTCACTCTCTCTTTCTCTCCTCCCCCCCTCCCCCGTGGACAGATGCCTCCACCATTACTCTGAAGCGAAATCCCTTCCTCGTGTGTCAAAAAGCAACTCCAACGCATGTGTGTCCATAATAAGAGGGGTGGAGAGGAACAAGTGGCTTATTTGGTACTGCACTAGGCATAAACCTACACATATATATCTATGACTTCTGTTATATCGGACGGACAAAAAGAACTTTAAACACAAGATATTTAAACAACACGAGTATAATTTTTTAAACTGTCAATTTTGACATCACCTCTGATTTTAGACAGAATAATACATTAATAATAATAATAATAAAGATGGCCAAATACAGACCAAATAAGTGATAATATAAATACCACGCAACGTCTCTGGGATCTTTGTCCCCTCTCTCTACGCTTCACTTGTCTTCAACGGTTCTCTGCAGACTTCTTAAAACAGATTTATTTCTTCTTCTAAACTGTTCTGATTAGTGACTAAAATCTGCCTTCTCCCAACAGTTGTCACTACATTTTTACAGCTTTCATTCTACGCTTTTGATATTATTTTTCTATTCTTTTAATCTGTTCTCATTGGTGACTAAAATCTGCCTTCTACCAACAGTTGTCTCTACATTTTTCCAGCTTGCATTCTACGCTTTTCATATTATTTTTCTATTCTTTTAACCTGTTCTCATTGGTGACTAAAATCTGCCTTCTCCCAACAGTGGTCACTACATTTTTTCCAGCTTTCATTCTAGGCTTTTGATATTATTTTTCTATTCTTCTCATCTGTTCTCATTACTAACTAAAATCTGCCTTCTTCCAACAGTTGTCACTACATTTTTTAGCTTTCTTTACACGCTTTTGATATTATTTTTCTATTCTTCTAACCTGTTCTCATTAGTGACTAAAATCTGCCTTCTCCCAACAGTTGTCACTACATTTTTCCAGCTTTCATTCTAGACATTGGATATTATTTTTCTATTCTTCTAACCTGTTCTCATTAGTGACTAAAATCTGCCTTCTCCCAACAGTTGTCCCTACATTTTTCCAGTTTTCATTCTAGGCTTTTGATATTATTTTTCTATTCTTCTAACCTGTTCTCATTAGTGACTAAAATCTACCTTCTCCCAACAGTTGTCACTACATTTTTCCAGCTTTCATTCTACGCTTTTGATATTATTTTTCTATTCTTCTCACCTGTTCTCATTAGTGACTAAGCTCTACCTTCTCCCAACCGTTGTCACTTCATTTTTCCAGCTTTCATTCTAGGCTTTCGATATTATTTTTCTATTCTTCTCACCTGTTCTCTTTAGTGACTAAAATCTGCCTTCTCCCAACCGTTCTCACTACATTTTCCAGCTTTCATTCTAGGAGTTTGATATTATTTTTCTTATGGAAAAGAGGATGTCCAGGTTTTAATTTCCCTGATTTTGTTGAGAACACGATGATAGAAGTGTCTGTGTCTTCGTCATGGCGTCGATTTGAGAATTCCGTTCATTTAATTTTAGTCATAAAGCAATGACTATTATGCTGCTGTTGAATGGGATTTTTTTTATTCCAACAAAAATAAGTACGTCACAATTAATTATATTTTAACTGTTTGAACTTAATAACAGAAAATGTTTTTCATTAACTTAACACTAGACACTAAAGGACAAGCGTCCTCTCATGGAAAAATTACGGCGACTTATAATTATAAACCGATCAAAGGATTAGTTGTTAAGTGTTTTTTTAAGGGGGTACACAGGCTATGTATAGGGTAATCCACATAGTGGCAACTCCTCTCTTATATCATAGGAAAAAGAGTGAAAGGGGGGGATGCGAAATGGTAGAGGAAAGTAGCCAAGCATTAACTATGGTCCCCAGGCTATGGTTTAACGATTCCACCCGGAAATTCGCCTCAAAGTGATGCAGGGAAAACCCTAGAAAAACCCGCATCAGGTTGGTCGCGCTCTTGGGTACTTGTCCCACGCGTTGGCAGAAGGCAGATTTTAGTCACTAGTGAAAACAGGGGAGAAGAATAGAAAAATAAAATCGAAAGCGTAAAAAGAAAGCTGGAAAATGTAGTGACAACTGTTGGGAGAAGGCAGATTTTAGTCACTAATGAGAACAGGTTAGAAGAATAGAAAAATAATATCGAAAGCGTAGAATGAAAGCTGGAAAAATGTAGTGTCAACTGTTGGGAGAAGGCAGATTTTAGTCACTAGTGAGAACAGGTTAGAAGAATAGAAAAATAATATCGAAAGCCTAGAATGAAAGCTGGAAAAATGTAGTGACAACTGTTGGCAGAAGGCAGATTTTAGTCACTAGTGAAAACAGGTGAGAAGAATAGAAAAATAATATCGAAAGCGTAGAATGAAAGCTGGAAAATGTAGTGACAACTGTTGGGGGAAGGCAGATTTTAGTCACTAGTGAGAACAGGTGAGAAGAATAGAAAAATAATATCGAAAGCCTAGAATGAAAGCTGGAAAAATGTAGTGACAACTGTTGGCAGAAGGCAGATTTTAGTCACTAGTGAAAACAGGTGAGAAGAATAGAAAAATAATATCGAAAGCGTAGAATGAAAGCTGGAAAATGTAGTGACAACTATTGGGAGAAGGCAGATTTTAGTCACTAAAGAGAACAGGTGAGAAGAATAGAAAAATAATATCGAAAGCCTAGAATGAAAGCTGCAAAAATGTAGTGATAACGGTTGGGAGAAGGCATATTTTAGTCACTAATAAGAACAGGTTAGAAGAATAGAAAAATAATATCGAAAGCCTAGAATGAAAGCTGGAAAAATGTAGTGACAACTGTTGGGAGAAGGCAGATTTTAGTCACTAATGAGAACAGGTTAGAAGAATAGAAAAATAATATCGAAAGCCTAGAATGAAAGCTGGAAAAATGTAGTGTTAACTGTTGGGAGAAGGCAGATTTTAGTCACTAATGAGAACAGGTGAGAAGAATAGAAAAATAATATCAAAAGCGTAGAATGAAAGCTGGTAAAATGTAGTGACAACTGTTGGGAGAAGGCAGATTTTAGTCACTAATGAGAACAGGTTAGAAGAATAGAAAAATAATATCGAAAGCCTAGAATGCAAGCTGGAAAAATGTAGTGACAACTGTTGGCAGAAGGCAGATTTTAGTCATTAATGAGAACAGGTTAGAAGAATAGAAAAATAATTTTGAAAGCGTAGAATAAAAGCTGGAAAAAATGAAGTGAATACTTTTGGGTGAGGTAGATTTTAGTCACTAATGAGAACAGGACAGAAGAAGAAATAAATAAAATTTTAAGAGGTCTGCAGAGGACCGTTGAAGACAAGTGAAGCGTAGAGAGAGGGGACAAGGATCCCAGAGACGTTGCGTGGTATTTATATTATCATTTATTTGGTCTGTATTTGTCCATCCGATGACGGGAGAGGGGTTTGCTGTGGGGTCGCAGCTTTCCCCGTCTCCGTATCTCGACCAGTTTAGGAGGCAGCTGGCCGACTATTCCAATAGGAACAACGGACAACTCTTACCGTATGCCCAAGGTCTGTGACCCCGGAACATACACCTCTCAAGAACAGGCCTCGGTATGTGGAAACCAGAGAGAGAGGAGAAGGCATCCCCCAAAGGCAGCCTCTTCCACAGCTCTTCCGGGAGGGTTCACCTGCGATCAATTCATTTCGTAGAAAAACTTATTTTTTGTCCCTCATTACACCAAAGAGAAGGTCAACTCAGTCCTGTTTCCAGTGGGAAGTCGAGTTCATTTTGAAGTATTCAAGTTTTCTGTTTCAATTCCGAGAATCCTTGTTTCACTCGTTCAAAGAGCGAGCGAGCGGTGGAAAAAAAAAAAAAGATACACACAATTCTGGAAAATGTGAAAGCAACAAGAGTGTGGACGGTAAAAGCGCCTCACGGGCCCGCAACATCTCCATTTTCTTTATTTCACAATAAACTGCAACGATCTACAGAACCCTTGCTACGGCTGTCAGTCACTTGCGCTTCTCAGGCTCTTACCCTGATCACCTTCCACATGCAGGTGAGAAGATTATCCTCCGTCTCACATTCACCTCCGAGCGAACAAAATAGTCAAACGTAAAAATCAATTACAGTTAATTTTGTTTACCATTAAAACAGTTTTCCATTCCGAGCAAATAATAACAGTTTACGAAATCTATTGCTCTTTTCGTAATTCCTGCTACACAGGGCGAACAAAAGGTTCCCCCATTTCCTTTTTTTAAATTTTAGTATCAACTCCTTTCGAATTTTACTATAACTAAACTGCCTGGTGTATTTTCTCATCTTTAGATAGATACCAAAATTGACGTCAATTTTTGAATTAATGAAACAATTGATGACGTTATACTGATACCTTTTATATTTTTTATTTATATTATAGAAGATGTTTCGATAACTTTTTTGTATCTTCTTCAGGTGTTTTCCTACCTATTATAACTTTAAAAAGTTTGGACGAGCGTAAACAGTTACCAAGACCTTTTTCATTATTCTAACATGACGACGTTTCGTTACCTTTTTGTAACATCATCAGGTATTTTTCCTACCTGAAGAAGATACAGATAGGTATCGAAACGTCGTCGTTATAATAATATAAATATAAATTTAATGTGTCAGTATAAGAGGTCTTTTACTACCTGAAGAAGATACAGAAAGGTATCGAAACGTCGTCAAGATATATACATAAAAAGAATAAAATGTATCTGTTTAGAGTCGTCAATTGTTTTACTGAAATTATTTGTCTCGTAAATCAAATTAACCTTGGTGCATACGGTAAGAGCTTTCCGCATTTCCTGTTGGAATAGTCGGCCAGCTGCCTCCTAAACTGGTCGAGGCACGGACAGGGGAAAGCTGCGACCCCACAGCAAACTCCTCTCCCGCTATCGGAAGGGCGTGGGACAAGTACCAAATGCCCGACCTACCTCATGCAGGTTTTTCTAGGGTTTTCCCTGCATCACTTAAAGGCGAATTGCCGGGTAGGGTTCTTAAACCACAGCCCGGGGACCCCAGTTAACCCTTGATTACCTTTGCTCTACCCTTCCGCATTCTCTCTTTCAAAACCATTCCTATGCTATTAAAGGGGAGTTGCCACCATGTGGATTACCCTCATGAAGCCTGTTGCCCTAAAGAAAAAAAAGATTGAGCGTTCGCAGGTAGGAGAAACACGAAGGGGCTACCTTTGGGGATGCCTTATCCTCTCTCCGTTTTCGAACTAAGGTTCCCACAAGCCGAAGCCTGTTTTGAGAGGTTTCGGGGTCACAGACCTTGGGCATACGGCAAGAGTTGTCCGCTATTCCCATTGGAATAGTCGGCCAGCTGCCTCCTAAACTGGTCGAGGTACACAACCGAGGCACCTCGGCCCGTTTTGATAGGTGTATGTTCCGGGGTCACAGACCTTGGGCATACGGTAAGAGTTGTCCCCTATTCCCATTGGAATAATCGGCCAGCTGCCTCCTAAACTGGTCGTGGCACGGAGAAGTGAATGCTGCGCCCCGACAGCAAACTCCTCTCCCGCTATCGGAAGGGCGTGGGACAAGTACCCAATGCCCTACCTACCTGATGCAGGTTTTCCCTGCATTTCTTTAAGCGAATGCCAGGTAGGATCCTTAAAATATAGCCCGGGGGCCCTAGTAAACCCTTGGCTACCTTCCTCTACCCTTCCGCATCCCCCCTTTCTAATCCCTTCCTATGCTATTAAAGGGGAGTTGCGCAAAGTGGATTACCCTCAAGTAGCCTGTTGCCCTAAAAAAATGCAAGTTTTTGTAGGGTTTTCCCTGCATCACTTTTAGGATTCTACTTAACCCTTGGCTGCCTTCCTCTACCCTTCCGCATCGCCCCTTTCTAATCCCTTTCTATGCTATTAAAGGGGAGTTGCCACCATGTGGATTACCCTCATGTAGCCTGTTACCCTAAAAAAAATGCCTTCGCCATTACACCGCTAATTTTTTCACGTTAATTACACATACAGTAACGGAATTTTTAGTTAAATATCTTCAGGGGAATATTTTTAAATTATTTAAATTTACTATTCGTCTCTTAGAATATGAATATTTCAGTTGTTGTCTGTGGATTCCGCAGAGACAAAGCTCAATGTGTTGTTGTTTCCCTTCCCAGGCGATGTGTGTGCGTCGTAACACGCGTGTATTGTTCTCGGCTGCACTCTTCACTGGGTCTTCCCCCCCCCCCCCTAAAAAGCCCTGTGAAATGCTGGTAATCTTGAAATTGGAGGGTTGATTGCCGGGGTTATGTCCACGTGTTATCTGGCTGCCTTCCCTGACAGCGCCGTTGCCAAATTAATCCCTGAGGGACGCCTTGAGGGCCGCAGATCACGCAGCCTGTCCCGCAGCTTCTCACTTCATTCCGCAGGTCCGACGCCCGCCGATAACACAGCTTCGCTCACTAGGGGCGGGACCAGGACTCAACGCTGCAGATAAGGGCAGAAGAAGAAAAAGATGGCGACTACAGGTAAAAGTACAACTTCATGTTAC
>CM073594.1:14805440-15067940 GCA_037074705.1 Zhengitettix transpicula | reverse complement strand
GCATTGGGGTACTTGTCCCACGCCCTTCCGATAGGGAAACGTATGACGGCAAATATTCAATATTCTCGTAGAAAAATTTTCTGCAGCCAAATTAAGAACTCAGCGCTGTAAATCTTTAGAAGGGGGGGCGGAATAAAACACGTTCCCTTCGCATGACTTGCAGCAATTCCTTTTCATTAGATTTGTTTTTGATAAAGCGTTCCTCTAGAGCTCCCTTAATTCCTTTATCGCCCTGATACATGATACATTCTACACGCTTTGAACCTCACGCTTCGGTTACATTAATGTAAATAGGTGTTCATATTGATTCTCTCTCTCCCTCTCCCTCTCTCTCCTCTCTTTATCTCTACCTCTATCTCCTAGGCAACTTCACAAATTTGCATTAGATTAACAGCCACGAGGAAATTATTCATTTCACGCTCACCCACTTTAATCCCAATGTTAGCGAGGATTTTGGAACACGAGTAGGCTAAATGAATCCTTCTGGTTATTAAGGGTTTAGTGATTGATTCACGCTGTCCTACTAGATCAACTATTGGCGTGAAAAACACACACACACACACACGTGTTCCAGAGGGCTTAAATAATTTTTTTTGGAAAGGAAATACCTAAGCTGTCGAATTAAATCGATATGATTATTTCGAAACCAACGTATATAGCTCCGAAAATATGGCCGACAGATTACAGGAGTCCGGAAAGTTCTTTAGGGGTTTCCCTGCATCACTTTTAGTAAGAATTTCGCGGGTAGGATCCTTAAAACGTAGCCCGGGGGGGCCGTCGTTAATCCTTTCGTAAAACATCTAACAGCATAGATAAGGCATAATTAATTATTTATTTCCAATGACAGAAAATTTAAGGGAACATACAAGGACTGTTCTCTCGCAGGTGAATATGATGAATTTTTGGATGCCTTCTCCTCTCTCTGGGGGTATTACCCAATGCCCGACCTACCTGATGCAGGTTTTTCTAGGGTTTTCCCTGCATTTCTATAGACAAATGCCGGGTGGGATCCTTAAACCATAGCCCGGGGGCCCTAGTAGCTCTTGGCTACCTTCCTCTACCCTTCCGCATCCCCCCTTTCAGATCCCTTCCTATGCTATTAAAGGGGAGTTGCCCAATGTGGATCACCCTCATGTAGCCTGTTGCCCTAAAAAAAAGGGGGGTATATTGAACTAAGATGCCGAGGCAGCACGGCCTGTTTTTGGGAGGTGTTTGTTCTCCGGGGGGGGGGGGGGGGTCACAGACCTTGGGTATAATGGTAAGACTTGTTCGCTACTCCCATTGGAACAGTCGGCCAGCTGCCTCTGCTAAACTGGTCGAGGCACTGCTGAGAAGGGGAAATGCTGCGTTCCATACAGAGCAACAAACCCTTCCTCTCGCCATCCAGGGAAGGGCGTGGGAACGAGTACCAAAATGCCACGACCTTCCTGATGCAGAATTTTCCTAGGGGTTTTCCCTGCAACACTTTTTGGTGATTGCCTGGTAGGATCCTTAAACTATAGCCCCAGGGGCCCCGCTAGTAACCCTTGGCTACCTTCCTCTGCCCTTCCGCATCCCCCCTTTCACTCCTTTTCGTATGCTATAAGAGGGGAGTTGCCACTAGGTGGATCACCCTACACATAGCCTGTCTACACCTAAAAAAAGGAGGAAATATTTTATTTCTTTCTTTGTAATTTAATGAGATGAGATCATTTAATTTCCCCACATATCGATATATCGCATTGAATCGATTTAAAAGGAATTTTCTCAGTATCAATTTAGTTAAAATAAATTGTATGAGGACCAAAAGTTGGGAGGAAACTGCGGTCAAGGCAACGGCGAGGGGAAAGCTGCGACCCCACAGTAAAACGGTTTTCCCCTGCATCACAAATGCCGGGTAGGATCCTTAAATTAGAACTCCGGGGGGCCCTATTTAACCCTTGGCTACCTTCCTCTACCCTTCCGCATCCCCCCTTTCACTTCTTTTCCTATGCTATAAGAGGGGAGTTGCCACTGTGTGGATCATCCTACATGCAGCCTGGCTGCACCTTAAATAATAGTAAAAAAAATAATAGTTACGTTAAATAGAAAAGGTATTATTATTTTTTTTTATGGAGCTTGAGTTGGCAGAGTCGTACCAGTCGTATTACACGAGTGTAAGCCGATTAAGATGAGACCTCGAAATGAGAAGCCTTCGTCCCCTCCGCCCCTCCTCCTCATCCTCCGGATCCCGAGCATCATTACCCAAGTTGCTGCGTATCGAGTTTGCCGAGGATTCCGATTGATTGAAGCCTTGATATTGGATTCAAAGCTTCTCCTCGCATCCGTGTACGAGAGGGCAATTACTAGATGGGAGTTTTCGCCTACGTGTCAGCACAATTCTGCGCAGACAAACAAACTACTTGCGAGCACAGCTTAAGCTCATGGTAATGACATTCGCGTCTGCGTTCGTGCGTGCGTTAAATCCTCGTGCATGTGTGTTTGGAAAATCTTGGATTGATAATTTAATCAATAAAAATACTCCACATTCTAACCTGACCAATGACGTGTCCTCATACGATGACTCATTCGAATAAAAAAAATCAATTCAAATCAAATTACATGGGTAATTTATAAATTCAAACACATGTACGTAGGTTTAACTTTTTATAATATAAAACTGGATACTAATTAAACGACAGTAATGATTTTAATAATTGGATTGTTAGTGGTACCACATCTTCAACGACGACAATGTGTCGGCGGGGTGGGCTACGAGCACTTTCTGGACCGGCAGTCTGTCTGATATTGTAGGCGGGAGAGGAAGTAAAATTTGAAGAGAACGAACAGCGTGGACTAGAGTATATCAAATTCAACCGATTTTTTTGGGGGGGTAACAGGCTACATGAAGGTAATCCACTTTGGGCAACTCCCCTTTAATAGCATAGGAAGGGATTTGAAAAAAAGGGAATGCGGAAGGGTAGAGGAAAGGTAGCCAAGGGTCAACTAGGGGCCATCGGGCTGTTGTTTAAGGATCCTACCCGTCAATTCGCCTACAAGTGATGCACAGAAAACCCCTTAGAAAACCTGCATCAGGTAGGTCGGGCATTTGGTACTAGTACTTAGTTGATTCAACCGGCAGCGAATTATACAAACGTTGCCAAATCGTCAATAATGAACGACAACCGTACTGAAGCTGCACGTATAATACAAGAAGACTTTTTCATTCGCTACGTCGTGAAAGACTACATTCTTTGGTAATAAAATGTGGTGAGTACTGATTCGACGGCGCTAAGAAGAGCTCCCGTTTAAAAAGCACTATATTTTTTTTTCATCAGTAATAAGAAAGATAGACAAAATACAGACAAAATTAAGGGATAATATAATAATACAACACAACGTTTCTGGGATCATTGTCGCCTTTCTTCAGGTGCTAAGAAGAGCCTAGAGCGACACAACTGCACACGTCAGTTGACAGAACTCACAAGCTTTTTTTTATTTCAACATTTTTATCACTATTTGTCTCGTTATTCTTATATATATATATATTGTAATATATATGTAATATATTGTAATAAATTATTGGATTAATTAATTTGCCCCACGTTGTGGAACCAAAATATGACGAATAATTAAGAGTGATTAATTAAATGAATTATCAAATTGTATTGAATTATTTATAGAATTAACTTTCAGTTTTATTAAATTGATAAATAATTCTGAAACAATGTATTTTTATTTTAACAGGAAGAATCGAGAAATAATTTATTACTTTAAACTTTACGACACCATTTAATATTTAATAGATAATTAATAACATTTTCTCTAAGGTTAAGTACATTTAAAGGTTTAGTGTTTAGAAATTTGATAACTCTTCTCTCAGGGTCGTTTACCTGGGGTGGTTAAGTCAAGAACAATCATAGAATTTATAAATTAATAAATTAACAATCAAAACCAAAAATGTGACCTTTAGCGTTCGTTTACAAACTTAATTAACTTGGTTTCTACTTACAAAAATGTCCTGCTGGTACCAGGCTTAGTTTCCTGGGCTCGGGCACACAATTTACACTAAATAGGCCGTGAATCACTGATTCTACAGTTGATGGTCAAACACACGGTGGTAGTTATAGAATTTTCCTTCGGGCACAGGATCTGCTGCACCTCCGGTTAATCAGGGAGCCATATTGTTACACATTGTCTTTATGTGGGAAAATGTTGATCTCAGAACGCGTAGGAATCTTAATGTGGCACTAAATATTTTAGTACTCTTTGCAGGTTTTTTTTACAAAGTATCTCGCTGTCCAAACTTTATACTTGGATTTAAAAACTTGTAACTTTCTCACCTTTAAGGAAGTCTTCACGTCTCTCTGGTTTTTTTAACTAAGGTTCACGCATGCCGAGGGCATACGGTAAGCTTTGTCCGCTATTTCTATTGGAATAGTCGGCCAGCTGTCTCCTAAATTGGTCAAGGCACGGAGAAGGGAATGCTGCGTCCCCGCTATCGGAAGGGCGTCGGACAAGTACCTGATGCAGGTTTTTCTAGGGTTTTTCCTGCATCATTTTTAGTCGAATTGACGGGTAGGATCCTTAAACAACAGCCCGGGGGCCCCTAGTTAACCCTTGGCTACCTTTCCTCTACCCTTCCGCATTCCCTTTTCTTCAAATCCCTTCCTATGCTATTAAAGGGAAGTTGCCACCATGTGGATTACCCTTATGTAGCCTGTTACCCAAAAAAAAATCGGTTGAATTTTATATACTCTGGGCCACGCTGTTCGTTCTCTTCAAATTTTACTTCCTCTCCCGCCTACAATATCAGACAGACTGCCGGTCCCGAAAGTTCTCGTAGTCCACGTCAAAGCCCGCCGACGCAATGTCGTCTTTGAAGATTTGGTACGGCTAACAATCCAATTATTAAAATCATTACTGGCGTCTAATTAGTATCCGGTTTTATATAATTAAAAGTTAAAACTACGTACATGTGTTTGAATTCATATATATTCTTTTTCCATTTTTTATCCAAGTTTAAAATCCATCCATTTATTTTTCATCATGTTTTGTTATGTAAGCCCGATGGCCCCTAGTTAACCCTTCTTGGCTATCTTTCTTCTACCCTTCCGCATCCCCTCCCTTTTCAAATCCCTTCCTATGCTATTAATGGGGAGTTGCCACCACGTGGTCATGTATCCTGTTACTCTGAAAAAAATAATCTCTTAGTTTAATGTTACTGCTGAGACGTCTGCAATGGAACCTGTCCGCTCCTGGCCAATTTAAGTACCTAAACTGTCCCGTGCAACAACAACAACCAAAAAAAACCAATTCCCTCGTGAGATAATCCTCTACACACTGACTTTGTGTAAGTTGCTAAGCCGTACATGGAAACTATTTTAACAGTGATAAATACTAGTGGCTAAGCAGCTGCCGGATTAGCTACAAGGGGATTTGAATGTAGCGACTGTTTGCAGCCGGTTGCCTGAGTTACTTGTCGAGCTTCTAGTCAATAAAACCCGCCCCGTGCTCTTCCTTCGCTTAAGCCTCTTGGAGAACAGACACGCCAATTATTCTAACCAACCTTCATTATCCCTTTGAGCTGCCTTTCTCTAATATGTTTCATCTTATATATTTCCCCTTCCCCCCCCCCCACAACCCCCCACGTAATGCACGACAAAAGATGAGACTCGACGTGGTTTTGGCAACACAGGAGCCACTGATTAACGTAACAAGATTGATGTACGACTCAGCAGAAGAAGCGATTTGTCAGAGTTTTTTTTGTGTTCTGACAATAGAAGAAATTATAAAGGAATATTTTCAGGTCAAAAGAGAAATATTATGTCTTCCATATAACAATAAAAAAGGATGTATGTTTGTATGTATTCACGTTAAGTTCTATACAAATTTAAAACCGCGTGGACTAATTAAAACCAAAATTTGCTACACTTATTCTTCGAAACACGAGAAACAGTACTGTGGAGGATGGGGGGGGGGTGAGAAAAACCCCTCAGCATACCCGTGGAAAGAATTATAAATTAAAAAATGTGATCATTTTCTGTGTTAAATCGCTGCGCCCCCGCCAAGGGACCGTGACGTCACAGCTCACGCGGTAGAGTCGGAGACGTTACTGCGCAAGAAAGGAAATAGTTCCTCTTCCCGTAAATGAAATAAAGCAGAAATATTTTCATTTGGATAAAAAACTATAATTTTTTAAGTCCAGCAAAAATACTCAGTAGAATGATAATAAAAACCAATACGAAATAATTCTTTGCGGCAAATGTCAGTTAATTTTCGTCGCCATGTTTAGTGACACGAATATGGCGACTATTTGTTTACATTGTGAGTCTAGCTAAGAATTTCATTAATTTAATCTTTGGCCTGGTCTGAAGACTGAGGGACAATTATATCCAGCAGTAGTCAAGGAGTATATTTAAGTATTCTATTCGTAAGGAAATGCTGAGGTATGTTTGTTTGCAATAAACTTCAGTGCATTTTGTAGCTGTTCAATTAATGCACTTTTTTGTTTTTAGGGTAAGAGGCTACATGAGGGTAATCCATATGGTGGCAACTCCCCATTAATAGCATAGGAAGGAATTCGAAAGGGGGATGCGGAAGGGTGGAGGAAGGTAGCCAAGGATTAACTAGGGGCCCCCGGGCTACATTTTAAGGATCCTACCTGGCAATTCGCATAAAAGTAATGTAGAGAAAACCCTAGAAAAACCTGCATGACGTAGGTTGGGCATTGGGTACTTGTCCCTCGCCCTTCCGATAGCGGGAGAGGAGTTTGCTGTGGGGACGCACTCTGTACCTCGACCAGTTTAGGAGGCAGCTGGCCGACTATTCCAATGGGAAAAGTGGACAACTCTTACCGTATGCTCAAGGTCTGTGACCGCCGGAACATACACCTCTCAGAAAAGGCCGAGGTGCCTCGGCTTGTGGGAACCTTAGTTCAAATACGGAGAGAGGAAAAGGCATCCCCAAAGGTTACCCCTTCGTGTCTCTCCTACAAGGTTCTACCTGCAAGAGAATAGCCCTCGCGGTGGCTATTCTCTCCCAGGCCTTGCAAGGCGAAACGTCTCCCTGAATAAGGAGAAACACTCTCAAGAGTTCAGTCGCAATTCGTCTTGTTGTCGAAATTAGTTTCTAATTTCAAAGAGAATTAGCGGTGACTGAATAAGCGTCCTTGGTTGACAAGCTGAATCGGATCACAGAGGGAAGTAACACTAGTCTGTAGGGCTGGTGATAAGACCCGTACTCTACCCGGGAGACTCGACGAAAGGAGGAATTAAGGAACGAGACCGACGAAATTTAACGTTTGCTTCAGGGAATTGCGAACATTATGACATAATTGATTAAGTTTTGTACAAACGGATGCGAGACACCGGGAGGGAAGTAGAGGGAATTAGTGAGACATATTTTCTGGGGCCCAAAGTCGGTGAATTATTAAATGAGGCTTTAACTTATACGAGAACTTAATTCAGGTCCTTCAGTTCCAGAAGCTAACTCAAATCACAATTGTCCTTTACCGCTGCGTAAAATATCTGAATAAATTTAATTATCCAAGTCTAATTTTAAAAAAAAATTGAGGGCTATGAGATTTTTCAGTCAGTCTGCGCCACACGCCATCACCGCTGACAAATGCTATAGTAGAGCATTAGAAGAAAACAGACATATGGTTCTGGACAGCAATTTTGCTTAAAAATATATATATTTATGTATAGGTTCCTGTGTTAGGACCCCACAATGCGTTGTAGTTGACTCACTAGACTTTTTCGTTAAAAATAAACAACTCAAGCAACAATTTCTTCAAACAGATTGCATAAAAAAGCAGAGAATCTATATAATTAAAACTTTCTTGTTCTACATTGTCACGGCTGACACTCAACTAACTTCTCTGGGACGTGGCGTGTAATCTTTGGCAATTTGATTTCCTCGTTGCTGGGAGTTCGCGGGCCAAATTTCCAAATAATTTCCGTGCAATCCGCTATATATATATATATATATATATATATATATATATATAATAAGCGATGAAACGTTGTTAATTTAATTAATTAATTTTTTTTCTGACATTTAATAGCTTGATTTTTATTTATTTGTCTTCTCAATAGTCAGAATATATATATATATATATATATATATATATATATATATATATATTTGACTTATCAATAGTAAGTATATATATATGTATTTATTTGACTTATCAGTAGTAAGTATATATATATATATTTATTTGTCTTCTCAATAGTAAGAATATATAATATATATATATATATAATATAATAGTCAGAATATATATATACAGCTTTAAAGATAATCAATATATATAATATATATATATAATATAATAGTCAGAATATATATATACAGCTTTAAAGATAATCAATATATATATATATATATTATATATACTTACTATTGATAAGTCAAATAAATATATATATATATATATATATATTCTGACTATTGAGAAGACAAATAAATAAAAATCAATATATATATATATATATATATATTATATATACTTACTATTGATAAGTCAAATAAATATATATATATATATATATATATATATATTCTGACTATTGAGAAGACAAATAAATAAAAATCAATATATATATATATATATATAATATAATAGTCAGAATATATATATATATATATACAGCTTTAAAGATAATCAATATATATATATATATATATATATATATATTGACTATCTTTAAAGCTGTTAATATATATATATATATATTAACAGCTTTGAAGATTATCTATATATATATATTTATTTATATATATATATATATATATATATATATTGTGACTATTGAGAACACAAATAAATAAAAATCATGCTGTAAAACGTGAGAAAAAAATAATTAATTAATTAAATTAACAACGTTTCATCGCTTAATTTGGGAACACATCAGGATCATGTTTTTTTTAAAAAAACAACTATAAATAGACAGGTTATTCTCTTAGCTGACTGTCAATTAATTCTTATTTTTTCTGAATTACAAGTTGATGTTTATTTATTTTCATTATTTTAATGTCAAAGAAACTGGAATACTGTATGGAAGGTAGATGTAAGAAGTATATTTATAGACAAGTATAATCTCTGTTTTACAGCTGATGACAACAGTATCGGAAGAATACAGAACTCAGAGATTCCACAAAATACAGTCTCATAGGATAAAGTTCCTTGGCAACGACTTAACCCAAAGATAAGGCATTATGTGGTAAAATATGCTCTTGTTTGCCTGTAAACCTCCACGTAGAAAATGAGTCCAAGCGAGGCCTTTATCGGAATTAGTCAGCGGAGGGGGATTTCATGCACGTTCCTCTTTAAACTCGATCACATTGAAGGCAATCTTGCCGGGATAATAGACCGGTCCTCCGGCGCATGCAGGGTCTTTGTTCCATCTGCCTCGGAGCTCTTTTACCCGTCACTTTCCTAATCATATAATAATAATAATAATAATAATACTCGGATAACTTTCGTACGGTTTTACATCGTGTTCGGCTACGAACAACGGAACCTGAAACCTCTTGCTTATGAAATCAGAGAAGTGCACGAAATATGCTAAACATTTTCCCGGTGCTTGTCAAAACACCAGAGGCTGAAGACGTGCCTCTTTCTCTCATCCCAGAGATATATTAGTCTTAGATTATCACGTTAAATGCAGAGATCGTACAGCATTTATAAGAAAATAATGAAATAGTATTACACTAAAAATAATATACGTCATAATAGTTACTAGGAACAAAGGATACACAACTACGAACGTCGTTCATCATATTAATTGCTTCCGAGCGTAACGCTTGTTATATCGGACGAACAAAAATGTCTTTAAATGACACGGATTTAAGTGTTTACACAGTAAACACAGTCCTATCACTGAAACATTGTATCACTGGTTCCAGTTTTGACATCACTTCTGTTTTTCTAGAGAAACACATTATTATTATTATTATTAATAGCAAAGATGGCCGAATACAGACAGAAGAAGTGATAATATAAATACCACACAATAACGTTTCTGGGTATATTTGTCTATTTCTTCAGGTATATAAATACATTATTATTATTAATAGTAAAGGTACTCAGGTATATAAATACATTATTATTAATAGCAAGTGTATTCAGGTATATAATTACATAATTATTATTATTATTAATAGCAAAGGTATTCAGGTAAATAAATACATTATTATTATTATTAATCGCAAAGGTATTCAGGTATAAATACATAATTATTATTATTAATAGGAAAGGAATTCATGTATATAAATACATTATTATTATAATAAATAGCAAAGGTATTAGGTATATGATTACATAATTATTATTATTATTATTATTAATAGCAAAGTATTCAGGTATATAAATACATTATTATTATAATTAATAGCAAAGGTATTCGGGTATATAAGTACATTATTATAATTAATAGCAAAGGTATTCAGGTATATAATTACATAATTATTATTATTAATAGCAAAGGTATTCAGATATATAATTACATAATTATTATTATTATTAATAGCAAAGTATTCAGGTATATAAATACCTTATTATTATTATTAATAGTAAAGTGTTCAGGTATATAAATACCTTATTATTATTATTAATAGCAAAGGTATTCAGGTATATAAATACATAATTATTATTATTAATAGGAAAGGTATTCATGTATGTAAATACATTATTATTATAATAAATAGCAAAGGTATTAGGTATATAATTACATAGTTATTATTATTATTAATAGCAAAGTATTCAGGTATATAAATACCTTATTATTATTATTAATAGCAAAGGTATTCGGGTATATAAATACATAATTATTATTATTAATACCAAAGGATTCAGGTATATAAATACATAATTATTATTATTAATAGCAAAGGTATTCAGGTATATAAATACCTTATTATTATTATTATCATTATTATTAATAGCAAAGATGGCCGAATACAGACAGAAAAAGTGATTATATAAATACCACACACACAACAACGTTTCTGGGTATCTTTGTGCCTTTCTTCAGGTGCTAAGAAGTGGCTAGAGCGACACAACTGCAGAAATGTTCAGTGGGATTTTTATTTAGTAATATAGCCACATTAGTCCATTACTAAACAACAGTCGTGGTGGTGTAGTGGTTAACGTGTTGGTTTGTTGGCCGGCGAGTCGGGGTTCAATGATGAAGTACATAATAATTTACTAACTTATTACATTTATAATATTAAAAAGGAAGCAGGGTTATATATCTTTGGGAGTGTTTCTGGTGTTTCATTGTCTTTGTTTTTGCTTAGTTGTTATGGAGACGGCGTAGCGTGGTAAATAAATTAATCAAACGATTCTGAGTACATATTTTTTTATATTCAAATCAACTAACCCTGAATGTGAAAGGTTTAATAATAATTTAAGAGTTTATTATAATTGATGAGATAAATAATAGTGTCTTGCGTGGCCCCATCATGGCGTCTGCAGCGGCCTTCCAAAATGACGATGGCCTTTCCTTATGAAAAATGTCTGTCTTTTTATTTTTCCAGGCCACAGTAAAAGGTGTCGCTGTGAACTTTATAAAAAAAGCTTCTGAAACGAGCCGTGTATCATTAGGTCTTTGTCCGTGAATGGTAGGAATGTTAATTTTTGTGCGGCCACGTGCTCACAGAGCCAGCCAGAGCCTGTGCAAGAAGAACAAGGGCTTCCTTTATCACCACGGATGGAACAAGGCTCTCCATCCATGGCGCTTTTTTAAAATGAACGCCGGAAACTGTGTGTGTGTGTTTTTTCTTCTCTTTGGAGAAACGTCCGAACGAGAAAAGAGGGATATTTAAGTAGAGAGAGTTTATCAAAGGGCAGCTCAGTTTTAACCACGAGACCATTCATTATCGGCTCGGATATTCTTCTCCAAATGAGACTGTGTTTTTTTTTTGTGTGTGTTGGAGTTGGTGGCGGACCCCCCTTGGAAGAACTTTGCCACTATCCATTCATCACACTAAAACGACAATCATCGTGATATCCGCAAACGGAAATCAAACAAATGTTTTTATTCTGTCCGTGATATTTTTTGCCGGATAACGCGCGGGCCAGGGCTGATAACATTGTAGAGATAAAAACGGAAACGCGAGACATTACTTATTGCACTATAAATATTCAAACAGTTTCTATTTGCAGCATGTGTCACAAAGCCATATATCCTTTTTTCTAAAAAAAACCCCCCTGAAATTACATACATTCATGCAACAGCGCTAAATCTTATAACAGTTCCATAACAATTATTTTTTCAATATTATGAAATTAACTAAATAATAATCATTAAAACCGCAGTCCTGTGACCAACAGAGCAATACTAAACTAGACGGCAACACTACGGTAAGAGTTGTCCGCTATTCCTATTGCAACAGTCGGCCAGCTGCCTCCTAAACCGGTCAAGGCACGGCGAAGGGGAAAAGCTGCGACCCCACAGCGAACCCCGCTCTTCCGCCATCCAGGGAAAGGCGTGGGACAAGTACCAAATGCCCGACCTACCTGATGCAGGTTTTTCTAGGGTTTTCCCTGATTCACTTTATGGTGAATTGACGGGTACGATCCTTAAACCATAGCCCGGGGGCCGTAGTTAACCCTCAGCTACCTTCCTCTATCCTTCCGCATCGTCCTCCCCACCTGTCAAATCCCTTCCTAAGCTATTAAAGGGGATTTGCCACCATGTGGGTTACCCTCATGTAGCCTGTTATCTTAAAAAAACCACACTTCCGCCTTCGGAAGGGTGTGGGACAAGTGCCCAATGCCCGACCTACACGATGCAGGTATCTCTAGGTTTTTCCCTGATTAACGTTAAGGTGAATTGACGGGTAGGATCCTTAAACCATAGCCCGGGGGCCCTAGTTAACCCTTGGCTACCTTCCTCTATCCTTCCGAATCCCCCATTTCAAATCCCTCCCTATGCTATTAAAGGGGAGTTGCCACCATGTGGATTACCCTCATGTAGGGTGTTACCTTAAAAAGAAACCACTCATCCGCCATCGGAAGAGCGTGGGACAAGTACCAAAGGTCCAACCCACCTGATGCAGGTTTCCTGGCGATAATATAAACACCACACAACTGTTTATATGAGATCCTTGTTCCATTTTCGTCAGATGCGAAGAAGTGCCTTGACCGACAAAACTGCACTCCTCAGTTGAAAAAACTCAATATTAAATAAATATTTATGATTCAGAAACAAGAGACGGAAGAACAGAATTTAATTTTAAATTTTGGCCATCCTTGTTATTATAATAATAATTATTATTATTAATGTATTTCTCCGTCTAAAACCAGAGGTGATGTCAAAAATAATAATAATAATGTATTTATATACCTGAATAACTTTGCTATTAATAATAAGAATGTATTTATATACTTGAAGAAAGGCACAATGATACCCAGAAACGTTGTTGTGTGTGTGTGGTAATTATATTAACACTTTTTTTGTCTGTATTTGGCCATCTTTGCTATTATTAATAATAATAATAATAATGTGTTTCTCTAGAAAAACAGAGGTGATGTCAAAAATCGAAAGAAGTGATACAATGTTTTAGTGATACAGGACTGTGTTTACAAGTCGACAGTATTTTTAAAAAAAATTATATTCGTGCTATTTAAATTTCTTGTATTTAAAGCTCTTTTTGTTCGTCCGATATAACAAGCGTCTCGCTCGGAAACAATTAATTTGGTGAACGACATTCGTAAGTTTATCCTTTGTTCCTAGTAACTATTATGACGTATCTTTTTTTTAGTATAATGCCATTTAATTCGGATATTCAACGTATAGATTAACTAAAGCTTCTCGTTTCTATGGCGGTCGATAGTTTTGTTCGAGTGTGATTTCACGTTACGCAGCAAGTGTCATATTCGTTAAGGGAAGGTTGAGGTCGAGGATGATAACGGTAGCGTTGTTTCGTCTTGTGGAACGTCTATTTCTTCACCTCCGACGTCTTTAAAAGACAACGCCCTTTCCTCTCCTCTTCTCTCCTCTCCTCTCCGCCTCCCTCTTGGCGAACAACAAGATCCTTGTTATGTAAATAACAAACCCTCCTTTTGTTTGCCCCGGCCGCATGGACATGGTACGTTTTGTGAATCCGTGAGGCAGACGACTGCGTAACAAGCTCTGCAACATCTACTACTACTACTTCTAGGTGCGTCCTTTGTGGAGGAACATCTGTCCGTCTTACCTGCGCACACCAGCTCAAGGCGCAGATATTCCTCACGTATTCCTCACAAGGATTCCCTTTCTAACCCCCCTCCCCACGAGGTCGTACAATGAAATCCCTTAGCCCCGGTTGTCATATTCAGAGGTGGGGGACCGTTCGTTATTCGCACAACTCTTTTGTCACCTTCCTTCTTTTTTCATCATCGGAACTAAGCCTTGCGCTGTGAAACGACCCTTTTGTAAATTCGAATGACTGACACGTATTCTATAAATAAGTAATTGAGAGAGAAAAATATGTGTGGGACTCGGGGCTTTTAAAATACAAAAAAAAAGAAAAAAAAATAGTCCATTTAGACCACGAGAGCAGGAAAGAGAATTATAGTCCGATCGATTCAAAGCTTTCTCGTGGGCTTTGAAGCATACCAATGTTATTATCTGGGCTGCACACAATCCGACGAGGATTATTTGCCATCGAGACGACTGACAGCCGACCAATAGAGCTCTCAGAATCGTGGCCTTCAGTGGCAAATGTATTTATAAGAATAGCGCTCTCTCGCAGGTGAAACTTCCCAGAGGCAGACCTTGGGCATACGGCAAGAGTTGTCCGCTATTCCTATTGGAATAGTCGGCCAGCTGCCTCCTAAACAGGCCAAGGCATGGCGAGGGGTAAGCTGCGTCCCCACAGCAAACTCCTCTCCCGTCATCGGAAGGGCGTGGGACAAGTACCAAATGCCCGACCTACCCGATGCAGGTTTTTGTAGGGTTTTCCCTTCATTTCTTTAGGCGAATGCCGGGTAGGATCCTTAAACCATAGCCCGGGGGCCCTAGTTAACCCTTGGCTACCTTCCTCTACCCTTCCGCATCCCCCTTTCTAATCCCTTCCTATGCTATTAAAGGGGAGTTGCCCAATGTGGATCACCCTCATGTAGCCTGTTGCCCTAAAAAAAAACTGTCTGGGTTTTTTATTGTACTAAGTTTCCCACAACCCGAGGGCACCTCGGCCTCTTTTCAGACGTGTACGTTCCGGGGTCACAGACCTCTCGGGCATACGGTGAGAATTTTTTGGCTGTTCCCATTGGAACAGTCGGCCAGCTGCCTCCTAAACGCGGTCCAGGCACGGAGTAGGGGAATACTGCAACCCTACAGCTAACACCCTCATTTTATTGCTACTAGAAATTTTAATCAGTTGTCATAAACATAAAATACTTTTTAATAATAAGACAGCCAAATACAGACAAAAGAACTGATAATATAAACACCCCACAACGTTTCTGGAAATCCTTGTTCCTTTCATCAGGTGCAGAAAAATATAGTATTTTGGAGTTTTGTCAACCGACTAGTGTGAGTTATGTCTTACATGTTTTCTGTACCTGAAGAAAGGAACAAGGCTTCGAGAAACGCTGCGTGGTATTTATATTATCACTCCTTTGTGTCTGTATTTGGCTATCTTTCTTATTATAAATTTTAAAATCGAATTTGAACTAATGTAAATTTTTTCATTTTAAAATATTTTTATTTATATAACTTCATATCAACATACAATTGCATTTATATATTGTAATACCAATTAAACAGGCAATTAATTGTTTTTAATATAATTTAATTGTATTGGCGGAAAGGTTGCTTAAAGACAACAATCGCAGCGGGTCTTTCTTTGTTATCAATGGGAGACTGGAGACCGCGCGCCTGGAGGAACGCAGTCGACGGCAAGAAGCGAAACGGTAAATTTAGCGGCAAGACGCGAAAGGAAATGTCTGCGCCGAGATACGAGACAGAACGGTTTACATAAATTAATAACACAGTAACCTAAAAGCATGAATTGTGTCATCCAGGAGGTCCAACAGCGAGATATAATAGTTTACATAAAACGCAAGTAAACAGTTTTTACGGAGCGACTCATAAAACCGCAGTTTAAAAGCAGAAGTTTTGCTTCACAAACTGAACTAATTTTCGCATAGAGAGACTTTGAGGAGATCTACGTCCGAGGGCTGACTGAAGGGGGCGGCTAATCCAGGTTCCAGGATAACAGAGATCCAGAGCAACTACCGTGTGTTCAAAATCTAAAGTGTAGAATCAGTGTATAATGGCCTGTTTAGTGGGTGTTGACTTCAAGATACAAGAGTTCTAACTGGTACCAGTAGCACTGTCGTGAGTACAAAACAATTATTAATGACTGTAAAGGATAATTAAAGGGTGTAGTCAGATTTCATTCGCGTTTTTTTTCTTTTCATTCGTTTTCCTTTACTTATTGTATTTAATATTGTATTCCGTTAACTTCAATGAGTTTGGATTGTTATTGTTTTAGTTAATTGTATTTGTTCTTCCTATAAAACCCAGTGGTGACCCTGAGATAAGGAGAAATTCAACGTCATTGATTGTAAAATTATAAAGCTATATTTTCATAGAACGCCACGAATTAAGAAAATAAAATTGAGATATTTGTTTGTTAAATTGACGGAATTCGGCAGGGCTTATAATGTGTAATTATCAGTAATAAATTTTTAAATCCATAATACTTTTGTTAACTATTCCTAATAATTAAGACCACCTAATTAATTATTACAATATATTGTGGTGACGACCAATGTATGTAATGAAAGGATTTTTATTGAAGTTAATATTTGTATTGTCACCGTACTAGTATGGCCCAGGTATTGTAGCCAACAGTCACCGTAAGAATGCGGAGTTTTTATAGACGGTATTGTTGTCGGCGGGATTTTTGAGGAGGTTGAAAGCTTTGACGGGAGAACAGTTCAGTCGGCGATGGTCAAGAGTTTTCCAAACAACACTTGGCTGGTAGATCTTGAACGAAAATGTTTGTAGAAGTGTGTCCGGGAGTCAGTTTGACCGGAGGGAGACATGGCACAGTAAAAGTAACGTTATGGAGTATGGTATTGAAAAAAGTTGTTATAAGTTGACGAGGGAGATTTAAAACTGATCGGTTTAAGCGCTAAAACATTCTGTAGGACTTCGTTGTCTGTTTGGTTTGTTGTGCTGTCGTAGGTTGTGTGAGCAGGGAAATACCATGGTCTGTTACTTAAAATCCTCTGAATAAGTAGTGTTAAATGAGAGCTGCTCTGATGAAAGGTATCCTTTGTACCATAAGATTACTTAATATTTCTATATATATATTTTTTCCCCTATGTTAATATCTTCTCATGTATATTTAATTCTATATATTGTAACATTGTGTTTTTATTTAATTCGGTTATAATTTGCGGATTACTATAACTGTTAAGAGGTCCGATAAGGAACCATGAAAGGTTTTTTTTCTTATTTAAAATTCAATTGTTTAAATTACTTAATTTATCGAATCGTAATTAATTACATTAATTGGCCGCAACGTGGTGTTTGTCTTTGTTATATCTTTAAATTGATTCTACAAACAACTGTCTTTGCTGGAGACAGAACTGTTTTCCAGTTGTTATTATTTCTGCTCAGTCTTTGTTTTCTGATCTCTCAGATTACTAAATAGAATTCCGTAATAATTTTGCGAGATTCAAAAGAAAAAACCATCCTCGAAATGAATTGGGGGGGAGGGGGGGAAGGGAGGGAGGTGAGGTGTTGTGGTGGGCCTTCATATTTTTGGTGGAATGCAGATGTAAACACAGAATCCAGGTGAGTGACCCAAAATGGATTGCTGCATTTCCTGCGAGTGCTGTAAATGCTAATGAACGAATTACAGCGTCATAAGCGAGTAATTAACCTCATCTCTACGAGTTAAGTACAACTGTAGCACTCACCTCTGTGTGTGTGTGTGTGTGGCGGCATTTAGACAGCTCAGGCTCAGGCAGTGTGTTACACGTCATCACGGCCCTCGAGACTGTAACAAAAACAACGTATTTGTTGAACCCTTTGCAAGAGGACGTAATTGATTGGAAATAATTAATTAGATTTTAAGACAGGATTTTCTACAGTGCCGTGACGTCACAACCCACGACGAACCTTTTACACAGAGATGGAACTTCTCCTTCATATTAACTTCAACAATAACTTTTATTATTTAAATTCCGTATTAACAATTATATTCTTCTCGTTTATTTGGCATATAAAAATGCTTTTTTTTTTGCGATACAGCGATGACGTAAGGGATTTCAAAGAATCTTGGTCCGCACGTGGGTCAGTCTCAAATGTGGCTTATCACATAATGGTACATTA
The DNA here is from genome assembly GCA_037074705.1 of Zhengitettix transpicula. Taxonomy (NCBI): domain Eukaryota; kingdom Metazoa; phylum Arthropoda; class Insecta; order Orthoptera; family Tetrigidae; genus Zhengitettix; species Zhengitettix transpicula. The sequence continues at coordinate 15,049,635 of CM073594.1, read as the reverse complement.
GTTTCAGAGACTAATATATTTTTGTATATTACTGTAAGTAAAAAAAAGCAACAAGAACGTATTTGTTTGAAGATGTACCAAAGTTTAAAGAAGCTTTATTACTATGAGATGGAACTTCTTTTAAAAATCATTGTGGAAAAACCAAAGATATAAAGTTGAATTTGAAAGTATACGAGGGGTAAATTCGAATATACTGTAACTGGTCGAATATACTGTAATGCCCGTATTTTATATAACTTCATATTATTATATGCAAAAAATTTTATTCAGCGAGATATATTATTTTTCGCTTAAAAATACGGGTATTACAGTATATTCGACCCATTACAGTATATTTAGCTCGCTGAATACAAAAATTAGCTTATAGTAATATGTCATTTATTTTTATTAACTGATATATACTTTTTTTGCTTAAAAATACGGGTGTTACAGTATATTCGACCTATTACAGTATATTCGACCTATTACAGTATATTTACCAAGCTTATTAAAAAAATTAGCGTATAATAATATTCCATTTATTTTTATTAAACAAAATATATATTTTTTTCGTTTAAAAATACGGGTGTTACACTATATTCGACTTATTACAGTATATTTATCAACCTAAATAAAAAATTGGCTTATAATAATATGCCAATTATTTTTATTCAGTGAGATATATTTTTTTACACTTAAAAATACTGGTGTTACAGTATATATTCAACCCATTACATTATATTCAACCCTTTACATTATATTTATCTCGCTGAATAAAATAATTGGAATATAATAATATGCCAATTATTTTTATTCAACGAGATATATTTTTTTTCGCTTAAAAATACGGGTGCTACAGTATATTCGACCCATTACAGTATATTAGACCCATAACAGTATATTTACCTTACTGAATAAAATAATTGGCTTATAATAATATGCCAATTATTTTTATTAAACGAGATATTTCTTTTATCGCTTAAAAATACGGGTGTTACAGTATATTCGACCCATTACAGTATATCCTACCCATTAGAGTATATTAGACCTATTACAGTATATTTACCTCGCTGAATAAAATAATTGGCTTAAAATAATATGCCAATTATTTGTATTAAACGAGATATTTTTTCTTATCGCTTAAAAATACGGTTGTTACAGTATATTCGACCCATTACATTTAGACAGCTCAGACAGTGTGTTACGTCATCACGACCTTCGAAACTGTAACAAAAACAACGTATTTGTTAAACCCTTTTCATTACAGTATATTAGACCTATTACAGTATATTCGACCCATTACAGCATATTAGACCCATTACAGCATATTAGACCCATTACAGTATATTCTACCCTTTACAGTATATTAGACCCATTACAGTATATTCGACCCATTTCAGCATATTAGACCAATTACAGCATATTCGACCCATTACAGTATATTCTACCCATTACAGTATATTAGAACCATTACAGTATATTCGACCCATTACAGTATATTAGACCCATTACAGTATATTCTACCCATTACAGTATATTAGACCCATTACAGTATATTTACCTTGCTAAATAAAAAAATTGGCTTATAATAATATGCCAATTATTTTTATTCAACGAGATATATTTTTTTCGCTTAAAATACGGGTGTTACAGTATATTCAACCCATTACAGTATATTTGACCTATTACAGTATATTTATTAATCTGAATAAAAAAATTGGCTTATAATATGCTAATTATTTTTATTCAGCAATATATATTTTTTTCGCTCATAAATTCCGGTGTTACAGTATATTCAACCCATTACAGTATATTCGGCCCATTACAGTATATTTAACACCTCAACTAAAACTATTTAAAACGTTTGAAATATGTTCTGTCTCAAAATTAATCTTCAATTTGGTGAAACGTTGCTCTGAAATAAATCTGTACCCAATCAGGCGTAAATTGGTAAACCAAGTGAAGGTAAAATATGTTGTTTCCAGCTTCGTTTCAAACTTATTACACAAAAGTTTGTTTTTTTAAAATTTCCTGTTACAAAAGCAGAAGGGAGAATTTGTTTGCTTATACTTGCAATATTTTTATTATCAGCTATTAGAGTCTCTATCGTGCTTATTAAGCTGGAAACAAACATGGGAGTTTACGGGCGGAATATCGCAGGATGTTGCTGTTTATGAAGAGATTCTGCGACGGCTCTTCTGGCAGATAACTGCTCGTGGCAGGCTCATTAAAGCTGCGAGAAAGGATACCCCCGATGAATATCTGAAATCGATGCGATGCCTTCCGAGTGTCTCCCAATTTTCCCTTTAAACTCTGACTTATCTAGAAACCCCCACCCCCACCCCCAACCATCCCCTCTTCGTCCTGGCCATCTAATTCTTTATGTATGAGTATCGATCCCATGGCAAAGTTATGATATCGCATTAAGTCGTGGTGGTGGTGTGGGGGGAGGGGGGGGGGGTGGACCCCGGGAGCTGTTATCTAAGATCTTGTCTCGGAAAATAAACACCTCAATGCGCAGGGGAAATGTGCACGGTGTTGCGTGAATGTCTTTGACCCCGTTCTCCAAGGCTTCAAAGAATCTCGTAAGTTCCGAGACATCGTCTCGTAGGACAAATAATCGTACAATCTCTGCGCGATGTTCAGGATCGATTTCTAGCAATCGACTCGTCCGACGAACCCTAAAATTTCTCATCTGCCATAAGAGACAGACACCCACCCCCCCTCCCTGGAGATTTATTTCAGAGCAACGTTTCCCCCCAAATTGAAGTTTAATTTCGAGACAGAACATACTTCAAACGTTTTATATAGTAGTAGGAGTAGTAGTAGTAGCAGCAGTGGGAGTAGTAGCAGTAGTAGTAGTACTAATAATATACCGATTTTTGATATTATTATTTTTCAGCAAATATTGCAGAATGAGTAGCGAGGAATTTAGTGAAGTAGTACAGCATTTTTCTGGATTCAATAATAATAATAATAGAATAAATTATTAAATTATATCGCGGAAACGGTGGTGCAAAGAGAAATTAATTTTGAATCGGCCATTCAGACAAATAAAATCCGCGACGTGGAGGAAGTCTTAGTGGAAGGGACGAACCATTTAATATACTGTAATGTGTACTCTAAATCATGTATTTTTTACAGGGTTTAATATTGTCATCATAAGAATAATTAGGTTAACCTATTCTAGTAAAAACTAAAGTAAAATATCTAGGACTGCGTCTCGACCAAAAAATGACATGGAAAAACCACATAAAAGAGCCAAAAAGGAAACTAAAAACCATGCACTGGCTACTTGGACGAAATTCCCAACTCACTACTGAAAACAAACTGCTTCTGTATAAAACCATACTATGGTCTTACGGGATCGAATTATGGGGGATGCAGAAAACCATCAAATCTTGCAAGAGTTTTCAATCAAAGACATTGCGTACGCTCGTCAACGCACCGTCTTGGTACATCAGCAACCATACACTCCATCACGACCTCGAAAGTCCATTTATTTCACAAACCATCAATGACGTATGCCACCAAAAGCGAACTTAGAACAGTGAACCACCTAAACCTTCACCTCCAACAACCCGTAACAAGAAGATTGAAGAGATTATGGCCACACTTTTTATTTTTTTAGGGTAACAGGCTGCATGAGGGTAATCTACATGGTGGCAACTCCCCTTTAATAGCATAGGAAGGGATCAGAAAGAAGGGGATGCGGAAGGGTAGAGGAAGGTAGCCAAGGGTTAACTAGGGGGCCCCCGGGTTATGGTTTAAGGATCCTACCCGGCATTCGTCTAAAAGTAATGCAGGACAATCCCTAGAAAAGCCTGCGTCACGTAGGTCGGGCATTGGAGACTTGTCCCACGCCATTCCCTTGATGGCGGTAGAGGGATTTGCTTTGGAGAATGCAGCATTTCTTCTACGTGCCTCGACCAGTTTAGGAGGCAGCTGGCCGACTGTTACAATGGGAATAGGCGACAACTCTTACCCGAATGCCCAAGGTCTGTGACTCCGGAACATACACCTCTCAAAACAGGCCGAGGTGCCCCGGCTTGTAGGATCCTTAGTTCAAAAACGGAGAGAAGAAAAGACAACTCTTACCGTATGCCCAAGGTCTGTCACCCCGAAACATACACATGTCAAAACAGGTCGAGGTGCCTCGGCTTGTGGGAACCTTTGTTCAAAAACGGAGAGAGGAAAAGGCATCCCCAAAGGTAGCTTTCTCCTGTCTCTCCTACCAGGTTCTGCCTGCGAGAGAACATCCCTCGCAGACCTGAACCTACTCAAGTCAAATAGCTTTAATAATTAAACAATTTACTTATTACTCTAAGTGTTAAGAGTATATTAGAAATCAGGAACCGAAATTAAAATAAATAAATATTAAGAAGAAAAATAAGAATAATTTGAATAAACGCGTATTTATTTTGCATTATAAAAACTAACTTATTGTTAATTTTACCAACTTTTTGAACCTTATCGGTTTCGCATTGTTTGGGCGACAGTTGGAGAAAGCAATAAGGGCGCGCAGCATTGTTAACCCCGGCGCCACGACTAAATTATTACGCTGTCTGAAACAGCCATTTTCATTGGCCCAATTTTTTTTTTCTCTCGTTGCCACGAAACGTTAGAAATTATCTGATTGGCAAATTGCTCGGATTCTTCTGGAAGCTGCTGGAGACGGGGACGACGAAGCCTTTCTGCTATGGCGGTATTGATGGAGTTTGGGTCAAGGCGGGTAGTACCCAGGGTCGGTTTTGAAACCATTTTAATAGACCCAGTATTAGTGAAAAATATTGTTATTAAAATAAAAAATTGTAAAATATATTTCCACGCCGTAGGTTGCTGTCTTTAGGACCAGGAAAGATCCAGCGGAATCCAGAGCAGCCATACCTGAACCACGGTATTGAAGACAATCGAACATAAAAACTATAAGATTACGTCTGATTGTAAATAATGAGAATGAAAGATAGACAATTTTAACGAAAAAAGGGATAATATAAATAATACCTCACAACTGTGTGCGAGGGATGTTCTCTCGTAGGCAGAACCTGTTAGGAGAGACTGAGAGGGGCTACCTTTGCGGATGCCTTCTCCTCTCTCCGTTTTTGAAGTAAGGTTCCCACAAGCCGAGGCACCTCGGCCTGTTTTGAGAGGTGTATGTTCCAGGGGTCACAGACCTTGGGCATACGGTAAGAGTTGTTCACTGTTCCCATGGCAACAGTCGGCCAGCTGCCTCCTAAACTGGTTGAGGCACGGAGAAGGGAAAAGCTGCGACCCCGCAGCAAATCGCCTCTCCCGCCATCCAGGGAAGGGCGTGGGACAAGTACCCAGTACCTGACATACCTGATGCAGGTTTTTCTAGGGTTTTCCGGCATCACTTTTAGAGTAATTAGACGAATTGCCGGGTAGGTTCCTTAAACTACCGCCCGGGGGCCCATAGTTAATCCTTGGCTACCTTCTTCTACCCTTCCACACCCCCCTTTAAAATCCCTTTCCTATGCTGTAAGAAGGGAGTTGCCACTATGTGGATTACCCTATACATAGCCTGTCCACACCTTTTTAAAAAAGCTGAAGAAATAGGAACTGAAAACTGTCTGCGAGGGATGTTCTTTCGCAGAAAAAGCCTGACGGATAGACACATGGGGGCTACCATTGGGGATGCCTTCTCCTCTCTCCGTTATTGAACTAAGGTTCCCCGAGGCACCACGGCCTGTTTTGAGAGGTGTATGTTCCGGGGGGCACAGACCTTGGGCATACGGTAAGAGTTGTTCCCTTTTCCCATTGGAACAGTCGGCCAGCTGCCTCCTAAACTGTTCGAAGGCACGTAGAAGGGATTGCTGCGGCCCCACAGAAATCTTCTCTCGCGCAATGGGAAAGGAGGTGGGACAAGTACCGCAATGCCCGATCTACCTTATGCAGGTTTTCCAGCATCACTTTCAGACGAATGCTGGGTAGGATCGTTAAACCTATGCTATAAGAGGGGAGTTACCACTACATGGATTAACCTATATCTAGCATGTTTATACCTTCTTCTTCTTCAACGACAATCATCCCTTAAATAGCCTAAATCGAGTAATTATCGAAGCCTTATTTTGATTTATAAGTTAATTAATTAATCTCTCTCACCGGCTCGGAAGAAACACTGTGTGGGATTTATTTTAGCAGTTAATTGGCCAGTTGTATATTTAATCATTACACACGTAGAGTATTGTGCGACGAGTTTCGAAGTTCAGTGCTCGACGACAACATCTCCAAACTCTAATCTGACCGTCGAGCTCCATCCAGCCACTCGTAATTGTTTAACGTACGACCGCAAAGTTGAGCAGCGCCCGTGTTGATATTTCTAATAATTTTCCAATTTTGATGCGAGGACGACAAAGTTCGCTCTTGTTGATGCTTTTTCCCCCCCTTGGTACACACACACACACACACACACAAGAAGCGAGCCCATTCATTCAAGTAGTGAACGTTCGCGGCTGAAGTCTCATAAGCAATAAAATCTGCTTCGTAACATTTATGAGAGGAAAAAGAGGGGGTGGGGGTGGGGGGAAGGGGGGGGGAGAGTTGATGGAAATTGCAGGCAGGGAAAAGAAACCGCACGAGGAACGGGTTATGGAACAACAGTGAAGTGTTTACGACAGGCAACGCCGCAACAAAACTCAGAAAATTCGGTGTGCAACTACGGGCACTTAAATTGACGTCTAAACGGATTGTTTGTAACAAAATGACTATATTCCAAAGAAGGAAGGTTCAGGACTGCAGGTTTACACACACTGAAGAAGAAAAAGAAGAAACTATAGTCAAAGAAAAACGATTTGTAGTTGATAAAAATGAATAAATCAGTCACTAAATTTATCAAAAATTACTTGTTGTTTCATGAAATTAAATTAATTGGTTTCATCTCATTAAATTACAATGAAAGAAATACAAAGCTACCCCCCTTTTTTCGTAGGTGTAGCCAGGCTGTGTATAGGGTAATCCACATGGTGGCAACTCCCCTCTTATAGCATAGGAAACGGAGGAAAAGGGGGGATGCGGAAAGGCAAACCAAAGAAGCAAAAATTTAACTAGGGGCCCCCGGGCTATGGTTTAAGGATCCTACCCGGCAATTCGCCTAAACGTGATGCAGGGAAAATCTTACAAAAACCTGCATCAGGTAGGTCGGGCATTGGGTACTTGTCCCACGTCCGTCCGATAGAGGGACAAGAGTTTACTGTGGGATCGCAGGATTCCCTTTTCCGTACCTCGACCAGTTTAGGAGGCAGCTGGTCGACTGTTCCAATGGGAAAAGCGAAGTCTTACCGTATGCCCAAGGTCTGCGACCCCGGAACAGGTCGAGGTGCCTCGGCTTGTGGGGACCTTAGTTCAAGAACGGAGAGAGGAGAAGGCATCCCCAAAAATAGCCCCTACCTGTCTCTCCTACAAGGTTCTGCCTGCGAGAGAATAGCTCTCAGATAACAGAGGTTGGTTTTTTTGGGGGGTAACAGGCTACACGAGGGTAATCCACATGGTGGCAACTCCCCTTTAATAGCATAGGAACGGATTTGAAAGGTGGGATGCGGAAGGGTAGAAGAAGGTGGCCAAGGGTTAACTAGGGCCCCCCCCCGGTAGAGTTTAAGGATCCTCCCCGGCAATCACCTAAGAGTAATGCAGGGAAAACCCTTGAAAAACCTGCATCAGGTAGGTCGGGCATTGGGTACTTGTCCCACGCCCTTCCGATAGCGGGAAAGTTGTTGCCTGTGGGATTGCAGCATTCCTTTCGACCAGTTTAGGAGGCAGCTGGCCGACTATTCCAATGGGCCGAGAAGTCATCCCCAATTGTCTCCCCAGAAAGATTTTCTACCTGCGAGAGGAAACACTCAAGGGGGCTCTTTTGGTGAGAATTCTTGTCTTTGAAAACCTGTGCCTAATATATTAGAAAGAACAAAAACAAAGATGCATAGTAAATTTTAACCGAACAGGAAAACACATGATTTTTATTCAAAAAGGGAAAAATTATATTAAAATTTAAATAAATTAAAAATGTGACGTTTCATGGCAGAATAAAATTAAATAAGAGGATTGTCTATTGCTTATATATATATATATATATATATATATATATATATTAATTTCTTAGCAAGTAATTTAATACTGATGAACCTCACAGTGTGTGTGTGTGTGGCAAGAAGCTGCAGCCGCCTTCTTCCTCCTCCTCCTCCGTGTCTGAACTGCCGAGTCAGCACAATCCTCTCAACCCCGTGATCTACTCCTAATAAACAGCTTAGAGATTGATCTATTGTGCCCATGTAAACGACTTATTTTCTAAATCAATCATCTTTTTTTTCCCCTCCTCCCTCTCTTACACGTGTTCTCATTAACTGTCCCGGGGGGACTTTAATAAAGTGAGAAATTAAGCTACCTTGCCTTTTTTTATTTGTTCTTACCACGCTAACAGACGTGTTGGTGGTAGGTAGGTAGGTGTCTCGTTGAGATTGCTTTTCGTTGCTAAAGGGGGAGGAATAACCTTGACCAAAACTCTTCCGGGAGAGTGCGGATAACTTTTTATTTTATTTTAGGAAGACACAGAGAATAATTACCGCGGCTCCGGTAAGACTTGCGGGACAGCTTGTGTTGGACCGAAATTGAATTATATTCAGAATAAATTCCTTCTCATTGAAACCCACCCCCCACCCCCACCCCTGTTTACAATCTCATACTTTTCTCGATCATTCTATAAGAACTAAAATTTTTTTTATGTAAGCGAAGTAAAAAAGAAAAGGTTGTGATAATAATTTTTACAGTTGTCATGAATATATAAAATAATTACAAAAAAATATAGTAGTTATTTATCGGTGATTCTAAATTAAAATTATATATATATATATTGTAATAAAAAATTAATTATTAAATTTGTTTGTCCACAATTTCGCTGATATTCTAATTGTTCTTAATTACTAATTGACTCTTCTAAGTATTTACATTAAATTAATTAACGGGGAAGATATTTTTAAAAATATTTAATTCAGCTCAACGACGTTTTTCGATACTTCTTGTTTTGATATCCAGAAAACAGCCTTGTATACATCGTGAACAATCAGAGAGTCTCTTACAAACATCTAAAAACAACAAACAATGATATTAGCTTTGCGAAAGATTCTACAACGGCGCCGGAGCAGCTACCAACAGTATTTATTATTGATAGGCGCCGTTGCAAGCTTTTACACTTTAAAAAAGCACAGAATTTATTTTTTAAGGGTAACAGGCTACACGAGGGTGATCCACATGGTGGCAACTCCCCTTTAATAGCAAAGGAAGGGATTTGAAAGTGAGGATGCGGAAGGGTAGAGGAAGGTAGCCAAGGGTTACTAGGGCCCCCGGGCTATAGTTTAAGGATACTACCTGGAAATCGCCTAAAAGTAATGCAGGGAAAACCCTAGGAAAACCTGCATCATGTAGGTCGGGCATTGGGTACTTGTCCCACGCCCCTACGATAGCGGGAGAGAAGTTTGCTGTGGGGACGCAGCATTCCCTTCTCCGTACCTCGACCAGTTTAGGAGGCAGCTGGCCGACTGTTCCAATTGGAACAGCGAACAACTCTTACCTCATGCCCAAGGTCTTCGACCCCGGAACATACACCTCTCAAATCAGGCCGAGGTGCCTCGGCTTGTGGGAACCTTAGTTAAAAAACGGAGAGAGGAGAAGGCATCCTCAATGGGAGCACCTTCGTGTCTCTCCTACAAGGTTCTGCCTGCGAGGGAATAGCCCTCGCAGACGCATTACAGAAGTAATATGTGAACCTATTCATAATAAATAGCTGTTTCCAAAGGTCAAATGCAGGAATGTTCAGTGGAGAAATGAATAGTTACAGAATTAAGGCTATTTCGTAAATAAATATCATAAATAATTTTTTGGCTTTTTAGTTTGTCAACAAGTATTGTGCAGTTGTGTCGTTCTAGGCTCTTGTGATTTTTTGTTTCTTTTTCTTAGCACCTGAAGAAAGGAACAGTCGTCACTCCAGGACCGTATTATTTCATGTTATGTGTCTGACTGCTAATCTCTCCCTGAAGACGAACAGAGTTTCTCTTACTGTCCGAAACGTTGGAGTAAATCTCTACATCCTTTTTCTTCTTCTTTTAAACGATGTTTAACGCCGTCACTTTAACGCAATAAAACTATTTTGATTTTGGTTTCTGGTACAGTGGCTAATTCTTTCTGTTTTTTTCGCCCTTTATTTTCGTTGCCTTTTCACTTTTCTTTCTTTTTCTTGCTCAGCTCCCTGACCCAGAAAATGGAATACCCCGAAAAATGTTAATAATAATAATGGTTCCCACACCATTGACAAAAAAATTCAAAATCTAAATTCCCATCTGCTAATAATGGCTATTCGCCTTGTTTGTGTGTTACGTGCCCCTAAAACTTATGCAACTGTGACAATAGATGAGGAGGCGTCTCAGTACTTGTTGGATTGTAATTTTCCAGCGCAAGCAAACCTGCTTCTTGTCTTCTTACCCCGGTTGAAGTAGGTTTTTTTTTCTTCTTCTGAATATCTGACGACTGTTTGTGAGTTGTTTCGAAGCCGGGGATTTGGCGTTTGCCTCGCGTGATCCTCGACGGAAGTCCACATCTGGAAGGTAAGGGAGATGGATGGCCTGTTTATCATGCCACGTGCTCCTTCCTCGCAGGACTGGCAGACAGAGATAATACAGAGACTGTTTCAACCACACCGCGTTCTCGTGGCAATTAGAGTTTCAATTAATTCATACGCGGAGTCGTGCGGTGTATTTTTTCTCACTACGATGAAAATCTTCGAAATGCCGCCCCTTAAAATATTATCCTTTAAAATAATCTTTAATATTCAGTTTTTTAACGCCACATGAACACTATTTTTCTTTTGATAATTTAAAAAACTTTAAAATAAGAATTTTAATTATTGAACGGTGCCGACTCCCTGAATCACGGCCCTAATAAACTCAAACTAATCAAAAAACAATTATTTCAGAAACCATTTAATTATGTGATCAAAATTAAAGGTAATGGAAATAAATTTTATGGACTCAGAAGAGAAAAACATCAATGTTAATACCGTGCGTCGATGGCTTAGGAAGTAAGACCACGCTTTTCACCAGCCCTTGTTAAAAGATGGACAGAAACTGTGGTGGTGAAGGACGGAGACTGCGCTCCTCAAGGTACATGAAATAAAAGTTAAAATTAAGTTGATGTTATTATACCTGGTAAACTTACGTCATTCAAGCTAGGACTTTGTTGAAGAAACAATCAATACTTTGGTAAAACAATGCGATCCTCCGGAATTTGTTTTTTTTTCATTTAACAGTATAGATAAGGCAGAATTAATTATTTATTTCGAATGACAAAAAATTTAAGGGTAACCTGCGAGGAGTGTTCTCTCGCAGGTGAATATCATTAATTTGGGGATGCCTTCTCCTCTCTCTGGGTTTTTTGAACTAAGATTCCGAGGCACCACGGTCTGTTTTGAGAGGTGTTTGTTTTCCGGGGGATTTATGGGGGGGGGTAACAGACCTTAGGTATAAAGGTAAGACTTTTTTTCATTGCTCCCATTGGAACAGTCGGCCAACTGCCTCTCACAAACTGGTTGGTATCAAAATTAAAAATCACGGTTCATATTCGATTTTTTTTAACAGGAAAACATTCACGCGTGGAAAAATAGCGTCCATTTTGTGTTCTCGTCTCAGTTCCCTATTTTTCCACTGGAAAAGTTACATTTATTTTCATTTTCCAAAACCAACATGACCTCAAAATTCACAGTTTTGAATTTTATTTCTATATTCTACATTTATTGTGCACTTTAAACGGATTTGTAACTTATAACATTTTTTATTAGGGTAACAGGCTACATGAGGGTAATCCACATGGTGGCAACTTCCCTTTAATAGCATAGGAAGGGATTTGAAAGGGGGGATGCGGAAGAGTAGAGGAAGGTAGCCAAGGGCCCCCAGGCTATGGTTTAAGGATCCTACCCGCGCAATTCACCATAAGGGATGCAGGGAAAACCCTAGAAAAACCTGCATCAGGTAGGTCGGGCTCTTGAGTACTTGTCCCACGCCCTTCCCTGGATGGCGAGAGAGCGGGGTTTGCTGTGGAGCCGAAGCTTTCCCCTCACCGTGCCTTGACCGGTTTAGGAGGCACTTCGCAGAAAGTTCCAATAGGAACAGCAAACAACTCTTACCGTATTCCCAAGGTCTGTGACCCCGGAACATACACCTCTCAAAACAGGTCGAGTTTTTTTTCAGGGTAACAGGCTATATGAGGGTATTCCATATGGTGGCAACTCCCCTTTAATAGCATAGGAAGGGATTTGTAAGGGGGGATGCTGGAAGGTAGCCAAGGGTTAACTGGGGCCCCCCGGGCTATGGTTTAAGGATCCTACCCGGCAATTTGCCTAAAAGTGAAGCAGGGAAAACCCTAGAAAAACCTGCATCAGGTAGGTCGGACATTTGGTACTTGTCCCACGCCCTTCCGATGGCAGGCGAGGGGTTTCTGTCATGTTTTTGGGTAACAGGTTACACGAGCCAAGTGTCTATTAACATGAGTGCATAATAGTTGACACATGTTGTGTGTGTGTCCACATTGGTCTTTATAATACTGTTAAAACTGCTTCCAAATTCATTTCAATGAACGTGAATTGTTTTCAAACAAAATTCAGAAATTATAGGACTTTTTTTTGGGGGTGTGGAAAAATTATTCTACATGCGTTGTACAATCAAAAATTGCCATGGAATCCGTCTGTTATTGTTTGTTGTCGCCGTCCGTCCGTATAACATATATATATATATAATGTAGTCGAGTACAAATTCGGGTACTAAAAGTCCTTTTTCCCAATATTTGCTGGAATAAAACGTTTTCATCGCGCACCACAAATTTAAACTAGCAGCTTGACCATTGTGACAAATTATTACTCGAAACCCATTGTTTTCAATTATGAATTTAGGACAATCCATTTACTAGGGCTGCATGTGGTAGTGAAGGGGGCGGGGGGAGGGGGAAACGAACGTAAACCAATGAGGAAAATTGTGTTGCAGGTCGTCGAAGCAGAGACGGGGGGAAGGGAAACTGCTGGTGAGAAAAATTAATATTATTATTATTATTGATGGCTGTGTTTAAAAATTAATAAAGGGTGCCATGTGGTTTAAACACTCTGAAAAAAATTATTATCTTTAAAATAAATAAAATCATAAACATTTATCTATTAAATAAAAACGAGTGTATGCTTGTATGTATGTACGTACGGTCCCTATACAAATCAACATCCGTCCTCGGTTAATTAAATTGATAGAATTTCTACCGTCTTTGTGTTTTTTGTATAAGTTCAACCACTTTCGGTATACGGGTGGAGGGGAGTAACAGGAAAATATAGCGCGCGTGAAAAGAACCGAGATTCGAGTCAAACCAGTGGTTATGGATGTCGCTGAATTTATTTATGACAACCTAGACAATCCACGGGGGTTGAAATGTGATGGTGGGGGTAGAAGAAATGTTGAAACATGTTCACCGGCCTATTTTTGTGTCGAATCAAAATATATTTGTTGACCAAACCCGGGCAGCGCCGGGCACTCTGATAATCTATCTGTCTAATAAAATAAAGCAGAGCGTTTGTATGTATGTATGTATGCTCCTTATACACATCAACACCTATGGAGAAAATTTCGTACACGTGTTCTTTGCGACCAGGAGACAAACACTGTCGGGGTGAGACACGTCTACAACCCCCCCCCCCTTAGGAGCGGGAGGAAGGGGTGTAAATAATTCAAACGTGTTAAAAACAGACGATGTTTGAATCGAATAATTTTTTTTTAGCGAAACGTCGTTGTAAATTAATAAATAAATATATATATATATATATTGTCTGGTATTGGTCAGAAAACTGAATTATTCATTGTTAATAAAGATTGTATTTTTATATGAAATGAATAATGCAGTTTTTTTATTTTATTTACGACGACGTTTCGGTACGTGTTTGTTCCTTCCTAAGGTCTTTACTGCGGAGTAAAATTGTAGAAAGTAAATTTGTTGTTATCGAGAATCCAACGATTATTTTTGTTCAATTATACACCGCAGGAAAGACCTGAGGATGATACTAACACGTACCGAAACGTCGTCGTAAATAAATAAAAGAATAAAAAATATTGTCTGGTATTAAAATTGTACAAAATAAATTTGTTTTTATCGAGAATCCAAGGATTATTTTTGTTCATTTTAACTCCGCAGGAAAGACCTGAGGATGATACTAACACGTACCGAAACGTCGTCGTAAATAAACAAGAATAAAAAATATTGTCTGGTATTAAAATTGTACAAAATAAATTTGTTGTTATCGAGAAGTCAAGGATTATTTTTGTTCAATTTTACTCCGCAGGAAAGACCTGAGGATGGTACTAACACGTACCGAAACGTCGTCGTAAATTAAATTAAATAAATAAATAAAAATATATATTCTCTGGTATTGGTTAGAAAACTGCATTATTCATTGTTAATAAAGATTGTATTTTTATATTAAATAAATTGCAGTTTCCCGACCAATACCCTAGAATTTAGTTTATTTATTCACTTACAACGACGTTTCGATACGCGTTTGTTCCTTCCTCTGGTCTTTCCTGTGGAGTAAAATTGTACAAAATTAATTTGTTGTTATCGAGAAGCCAATGATTATTTTTGATCAATTTTACTCCGCAGTAAAGACCTGAGGATGGTACTAACACGTACCGAAACGTCGTCGTAAATTAAATTAAATAAATAAATAAAAATATATATTCTCTGGTATTGGTCAGACAACTGAATTATTCATTGTTAATAAATTTTTCTCCGGTTAAGCACTATGATCGGATTTCTCTCGACGTTGACGTCTCTGCGGTCTTCAGTCGGAACGTCAACATCATGGAATCTGAACCTGGTGCTGAACCAGCTTACATCCATTAACAGTTCATTGTCTCTGTTACGACGTATTTACTTCGTGCTGTGCCTCGAGGGTCCAGCCGAAGACGTCATCAGCGGGGATGCTCCAGACGCCGCCTTTGACCATGGACCAGAAATCTCCTTCAGATCAAGTCTTAACAACCCCTCAGGCATTACTCGTGGTAGGATCGGAAGCAAGCAATCGCTGTAGTCGTACTCCCACTCAGGATCATCATCATCATAGGTGGTGGTGTCCTTCCACCAGTGTTGGTTGGTGACGACTCCGCATTCGGGCTCGTTCTTCGTGACCACTCAAAATTTTTTTTGGGTTTTACATCTTCATCCCCGCAGGAATATTCCCGTTCTGCAGACAGGCTTACCAACATTTGTTAATTGGTGCCAACTTGATGATTCCCTCCCCCCCCCCCTTCCCTCGTAATTTTATTCCCTCCAGTTGCTTCGTTCCTGGCCGCGTTTCCTCCTGCATCTGAAACGATACCAGCAAAACCGCCCATGTCAAAGTTGATGACGGTGCGTATAATTGAAGACATTTCCTCGCTACGTCGTCCATATTCACACAGTGCATTATTAAGTATGCAGCGTATTTGTTCGTGCGAGAATCCAGCTGAAACAGGGAAGGAGGATGTGTGGTCTGTAATTTTTTACCGGTACTTTTAACGTCCACTCTCTTTACAGCCAGCTAATTATTATCTGCAAACACGCGCTCAGTTTGTCCAGCGAGACCGCGCCGAATGCGAAACATCTCTCTTTCATCGTGCCTCGTAATTGGTTCCTAATAAATGTTTTAATTGCAGCCAAACTGAAGCAACCGCAAAATTACACGGCCAGGGAAAAATATATAATTTTCAGCAAACTGCATCCTACAAGTTTGTGGACGTCCAGCACCAGGTTTTTTTTTCACTTGTCGATTGGTCGTAAATAAAGAAATTTTATTCACAACGTAATTTATTTTTTAACGTGTCCACGTTGATTGGTTCTCCAAAAATAAACCCGTTAAATGATTATTGGTACGTTCTATTACATTGAACGCCTCACTAGAGTGCGCGTCAGAGTTCTTGGCGGCCCAGTTTAGTGTTAATGGGTGCAGGTGCTCCCTTCCCTCTCCGCATTATTCAGCTTTGGTGTGTGAATGTTAGTTAGGCTTCTCTCACAGCTGAACCTTCCCAGAGAGTTCTGGAGGAGGGGTTACCTTTGGGGATGCCTCCTTCTCTCTCTGTTTTTTGTTAACTAATGTACCCACATGCCGAGGCACCTCGGCCTGTTTAGAGATGTTTATGTTCCGTGGTCACAGACCTTGAGCATAGGATGAGAGTTGTTCGCTGTTCCCATTGATACAGACGGCCAGCTGCCTCCTACACTGGTGGAGCCTTGGAGAAAGGAATGCTGCGTCCCCAAAGCAAACTCCTCTCCCGTCATCGGAAGGGCGTGAGACAAGTACCCAATGCCCAAGCTACCTGATGCAACTTTTCTAGGGTTTGTCATGCATCACTTTCAGACGTATGCCGGGTAGGATCCTTAAACCATAGCCCGGGGGCCCCTAGTTAACCCTTGTCTACCTTACTCTACCCTTCAGCATCCCCCCTTTCAAATTCCTTCCTATGATATTACCGTCATGTAGCCTGTTACCCTAAAAAAACAAATCTCTGGCTTTTGAACTAAGGTTCCCACAAGCCGAGGCACCTCGGCCTGTTCTGAGAGGTGCATCTTCCGGGGTCGCAGATCTTGGGCGTACGGTAAGAGTTGTCCTCGATTCCCATTGGAATAATCGGGCCGCTACCTCCTAAACAGGTCAAGGCACGACGAGGGGGGAAAAGCTGCGACCCCACAGCAAACCCCTCTCTCCTGCCATCCAGGGAAGGGCGTGGGACAACTACCAAATGCCCAACCTACCTCATGCAGGTTTTCTAGGGTTTGTCCTGCGTCACTTTTAGACGAATGTCGGGTAGGATCCTTAAATCATAGCCTGGGGGCCCCTAGTTAACCCTTGGCTACCTTCCTCTACCCTTCCGCATCCCCCCTTTCAAATCCCTTCCTATGCTATTAAAGGGGAGTTGCCACCTTGTGGATTACCCTCATGTAGCCTGTAGCCCTAAAAAAACCTGACGTCTTTACTATCCCCTTTTTTAGGGCAACAGGCTACATGAGGGTAATCCACTTTGGACAACTCCCCTTTAATAGCATAGGAAGGGATCTGAAAGGGGAGGGATGCGGGAAGGTAGCCAAGGGTTAACTAGGGCCCGGAGGCCATATTTTAAGGATCCTACCCAGCATTCACCTAAAGAAATGCAGGGAAAACCTTAGAAAAACCTGCAGCGGGTAGGTCGGGCATTGGGTACTTGTCCCAAGCCCTTCCGATAGCGGGAGAGGGGTTAGCTGTGGGGACGCAGCATTCCCCTCGCCGTGCCTTGACCTGTTTAGGAGGCAGCTGCCCGATTATATTTGTTATCGTCAACAATTAATTACGCTCTGCACCTCTCATTTCTTTCCCCCTCCGCCTTTTTTTAAACGTGGTTGTTTCCAAATATTATCAATCAACGTATCAAAAATACCTTCTCATATTAATTACGTAGTTTCTATAAGGGCAAACGACATTTTCAACTGTCTGAAACCTTTTGATAGCTTTCAGGAAAGTTACAGTTGATGGTTGAGAGAAGTAAACGTAGTTGTAACCGACCAACGGCAGTTCGTGTACTTAATATTACTACGCTCCTTTAATTAGGAAGCGTTCACGTTAATGGATAAACTAAAATAACCCTTACCCAGTTTCATTTAAGTTCCAAAGACTATCCTCATCTAAAAAATATTCCAGATAAGGAATAAGACTAAAGAACTCTGTCTGTCTGTCCATTTGTCCTTGCTTCCTTCCTTCCTCCTCCCCCCCCCCTTTCTTCAACCAACTCCCCCTTCCCCTACCGTCATAATAAGAAAAATTCATTTCGTGTCAGAGCAGTGTCAATTTCTTACGTTTCACTGCCTCGGTCTCTCATTTATCTCGCTTTTTTATCCGGACCATTCCTTTCACATCCTAGCCGGACACAATCCCCCATTACATACGATTTTTTGTTTAGCTGCCAATCTTACATAACTACGCGGAAATCATTCGATGGAGTATTACTAGATGAAATTATACTTTTTATTCCATTGAAATATTTCTCCTTTATTTCATTACGAGAAAAAAAAGGAACTGTTTCCTTTGTTCGTCGTGTAGTCACGTCTCTCTCTCTATCTCTCTCTCTCTCTCTCGCGTGACGTTACGGTCTCTTGGCGCGCGCAGTGATTTATCCTAAAATGACAACATTTTTTAAAATTATGATTCTAGGGGTTTCTCACCCCCACAGTACCATTTCTAGTGTTTTAAAGAATATGTGAACCATTTTTTGTTGCAATCTCCCCACGCGTTTAAAAATTTGTATAAATATTAACGGAAATACATACATCCTTATTTGTTATGTAGACTAGCCTTGCTGCCGGCGTTGCCAAGTGTACTTATTTATATAAACCCAGTTAAGTATTTAATTCTATATTAATCTTTAGTCAAGGAGTGGTTTAAACTAAATGTAACTTGTTCCTAGTTCCGTACACACTTTAGACCCGTAGTGCATTAATTGAACAGCTTTTATTTTTAACGTAACAGGCTACATGAGGGTAATCCACATGGTGGCACCTCCCCTTTAATAGCATAGGAAGGGATTTGAAAGGTGGGATGCGGAAGGGTGGAGGAAGGTAACCAAGGGTTAACTAGGGTCCCCCAGGCTATGGTTTAAGGATCCTACCCGGCATTCGCCTAAAAGTAATGCAGGGAAAACCCTAGAAAAAGTCTGCATCAGGTCGGTTGGGCATTGGGTACTCGTCCCACGCCCTTCCGATACTGGGAGAGGAGTTTGCTGTGGGGACGCAGCATTCCCTTCTCCGTGCCTCGACCAGTTTAGGAGGCAGCTGGACGACTAGTACAATGGGAACAGCGAACAACTCTTACCATATGCCCAAGGTCTGTGACACCGTAACATACACCTCTCAGAACAGGCAGAGGTGCCTCGGCTTGTGGGAACCTTAGTTCAGAAACGGAGAGAGGAAAAGGCATCCCCAAAGGTAACCCCTGCTTGTCTCTCCTACAAGGTTCTGCCTGCGAGAGAACATCCCTCGTAGGTACTGCCTGCGAGACAATAGTCCTCGCTGATCATGATTGTTGAAAACCTGTAATATACACTGAATTTTATTGCATCAGTCCCAACAAACATACCACCGAGTTTCTTCTTAAATATACTCCTTGACCACTGCGGGATATAATTGCCCCTCAGTCTTCAGACATTACCAAAGATTAAATTTATGAAATTCTTAGCTATATTCACAATCTAAACAAACAGTCGCCATATTGGAGTCATTAAACATGGCGACTAAAATTAACTTACATTTTCCGCTAAGATCGTAAATTATTTCGTATTGGTTTTTATTATCATTCTACAGAGTATTGCTGGATAAAATTATAGTTTTTAATTCAATGAACAATATTTCTGCTTTATTTGGTTACGAGAAAAGGAACTATTTCCTTTCTTGCGCGGTAACGTCTCTCTGTTCCGTGTGCTGTGACGTCACGGTCTCTTGGCGGGCGCAGTAATTTAACACAAAATGATCACATTTTTCTATTTATAATTCTGTCAACCTTTATGCTAGGGGTTTTTCTTACCCCCCCCCCCTCCCCATAACAGCACCGTTTCTCGTGTTTCGAAGAACATGTGTAATCTGTCCACGCGTTTTAAATTTGTATAGAAATTAACCGTGAATACATACAAACATACATCCTTTTTTTATTGTTATATCGAAGGCATAATATTTCTGTTTTGACCTGAGAATGTTCCTTTTATAATTTCCTCTATTGTCGCGCAGTGAGTTAACACAATATGATCACATTTTTTTTTCAATTATTATTCTTTCCACCTTTACGCTAGGGGTTTCTCAACCCCCCCCCCCACAGTACCGTATCTTGAGGTTTGAAGAATGTGTGTCCCAATTTTTGTTCCCTTCTGTCCACGCGTTTAAATTTGTATAGAAATTAACGTAAATACATACATACATACATACAAATATACATCTGTTTTTATTATGTAGCTATATATTTAGGAATGAGTATATTCCAACATCTGTTGTTGTTTTTTTGCTGTCAGGTATTTAACTTGAGCATGAAGGTTATCGCCGAGGAAGGAGATGATTTTGCAAAGCCGTGAGCTAATGAAATCTGCGGCCTCACTTCTCCAGGTGCTGCCCGTGTGTTCTTTAAGCGCCCAGGAAATTCGCCACTTCTACCCAGTTGTGAGAATGTGTCCCTCCGCCACGAGAGAGAAACTTACTCGTGTGTTTTTCTTCTTCGAGGGTGAGGGGGGTGGGGGGGTGGCTTTTAAATCACATTTTCGCCGCACTCTCACCAAGAGTGAAAGAAAGCTAAAGGAAGCGAAGGGAACTGACTGCGGGCCTTTTCCTCCACTCGCTTTCCGTGACTGCTATGATAAATTCCGCTTACCTTGAAGGAGAGGGGTGGAGGTGGTGGAGATTCCATCTGTCTGGCTAAGCTTTGATTTATGGCGGGTTGCTGCTGCTTTGCGTCTTTATGTTTGAGTTATGCGAGCGCGCCCCCGACTGATACCCTATATCCTTCTAGGCACAATTTACTCGAACCCTCCACCACCACCAGACCGACCAACTCTCTCCACCCCTCTGGAAAGACCCTCGCGGCCGCAGATCGCAGCGGCTGATGTTAAACGACGGCTCACTCTGAATCGTTAATCAAGTACGAGGCTGAAGGCCGATTAATAACAACACCTTTCGATCTCCTACACAACTGTTGCCTGTTACTTTCTTTTTTTTAAAAAAAAAAACAAAATTCAAAAATGCCGATAAAGGGAAAAAAGAAATACACCATCATCAATCAATTGTTTCCGAGGAAATCCACCACGTTGCTCGCCGCCGAAGATAATCATCATTATTCTCGTGTTATTGGCATGGAACCGGAGTATTCTGCGCTTTTCATTCCGGGTCACGGATTCGGTCCGATATTAAAAATGGACGCACTGTTCAACCGTCGACGACAGAGACAGTTAAAAAACTAATAAACACAATCACCTCTCAATTTACAGTAAAGTTGCCGCGCTGTTTACAAGTTAGCCGAATTAGGAGGAAAAACTCGGGAAATGCGAGAACTGTTTTTTGCACGCTTAAATTCAAAAACACAAATCCAGCGATATTACATCTGCAAAAAAAAGGTTCTTGAAGTTATAAAATCTTTTGCAAGGACGCAACATGAAGAAAGTGATACCCATTATATGATGACATAGTATATATTGTAATGACTACAGACGCAGAAAAATTTTAAAATTTAATTATGTACTTCAGTTAGCGAGAGGCGAAGCATTGTTATCTTTGGATTACCTCGTCAGCTGGTTCCGAGAATGTATTCAACCATCATTCGGCGAAGAAACACGAAAAAAAATACATTTTTGACTGAGGGAGTCGTTTATGTAAAGTATTCAATTGAAGCAATTAATAAACGTCTCGTTGACTGACGGAATCGCATATGTTTCTTGTAATTAAACGGAGTTGTCTTAAGCAGAGGAACCAAGACACGCAACATGAAGAAAGTGATACCATTACATGATGACATAGTATATATTGTAATGACTACAGACGCAGAAAAAATTTTAAAATTTAATTATGTACTTCAGTTAGCGAGAGGCGAAGCATTGTTATCTTTGGATTACCTCGTCAGCCTGGTTCCGAGAATGTATTCACCCATCATTCAGCGAAGAAACAAGAAAAAATATACATATTTGACTGAGGGAGTCGTTTATGTAAAGTATTCAATTGAAGCAATTAATAAACGTGTCGTTGACTGACGTAATCGCATATGTTTCTTGTATTAAACGGAGTTGTCTTAAGCAGAGGAACCAAGACACGCAACATGAAGAAAGTGATACCATTACATGATGACATAGTATATATTGTAATGACTACAGACGCAGAAAAAATTTAAAAATTTAATTATGTATTTCAGTTTGCGAGAGGCGAAGCATTGTTATCTTTGGATTAGCTCGTCAGCTGGTTCCGAGAATGAATTCAACCGTCATTCAGCGAAGAAACACGAAAAAAAAAACATTTTTGACTGAGGGAGTCGTTTATGTAAAGTATTCAATTGAAGCAATTAATAAACGTCTCGTTGACTGACGGAATCGCATATGTTTCTTGTATTAAATGGAGTTGTCTTAAGCAGAGGAACCAAGACACGCAACATGAAGAAAGTGATACCATTACATGATGACATAGTATATATTGTAATGACTACAGACGCAGAAAAATTTTAAAATTTAAATATGTATTTCAGTTTGCGAGAGGCGAAGCATTGTTATCTTTGGATTAGCTCGTCAGCTGGTTCCGAGAATGGATTCAACCGTCATTCGGCGAAGAAACACGGAAAAAAAATACATATTTGACTGAGGGAGTCGTTTATGTAAAGTATTCAATTGAAGCAATTAATAAACGTGTCGTTGACTGACGGAATCGCATATGTTCTTGTAATTAAACGGAGTTGTCTTAAGCAGAGGAACCACGACACGCAATTTCACTGAAGTATTTTTAATTTTTTATGCAGTTTGGCTGAGTTCTTGCATGGAGATTTTATTTTAATGGCCGTTTCGGATACCGGATTTTGCGAGTTGTCTTATTACACTTTTCCATGTTCGACATTTCAGGAAGTATGAGTACTTGTACAACGGTAAATTATATATATTTTTTTTTGTTCAGAGCAAATGTCTGCCATTTACGCAGGAGGCGCTTCACGTCACGTCACGTCATTTATAATTAAAGATGTTCGTACCGGGAATCGATTTCCGGGCTTGCGACCAACAAACTCAATTACGGACCCAGGTAAATGTCACTGGATAACATTTTTAATTTCGGCTTTTATACCAGGAATATCAGCCGGAATATTAAAATGAAGCCTATTATGCAAATATGAGATTTATGCGAGTCAATTATAGAGAATATGAAAGACAGCCAATAAAAATAAGATAATATATTGTAATAATCAAACGAAAGGCGTTTATGCCTTTATATGTTATGTATATACTTATATTTTAATATATTAATCATGATTTATATATATATATATATATACTTATATTTTAATATATTAGATATATATATATATATTGATCATGATTAATATATTAATATATACTTCTATTTTAATATAATATATACTTATATTTTAATATAATATATACTTATACTTTAATATAATATATACTTATATTTTAATATAACATGATTAATATATATAAATATATTATATTAAAATAGAAGTATATATTAATATAGAATAATATATTAATCATGATTAATATATATATATATATATATGTATATACATTAATCATGTTATATTAAAATATAATTTCTAATTAATTAGAATTAATTGTATATATATATAAAGGTACTATAGATAAACTTTTTCACTTATATATTAAAATATCCCCTTAAAAATTTATTCTCACAAAGCAAAAATAAATAGGATAACTTGTTGCTAACAATTAAATTAATTAAAATTCAAAACACTTAATAAGTATCAGAAATGTGTATATATATATATATATATATAGAAATATTTTTGTTTGTTAATAGATGTGCAAGTATTACATATTAGGAAATCACAAATTCCAAATTAAATTTCCAATGAAAATATAAAAAAATTAAATAAGTCTCATGTATGAATATAGATAAATTATTAAAAACTTCTTTTGTTTATCTGCAAATATAATCCATAGAATCAACCACTATTTTTTTTAAAAAACAAAAACTATGTTTTTAACTGTATATTAGTTTTTTTTAGTTCTACTTCCAATATCTTATTCTCTACTTTCTTAATACATATTCAGAGAGTTTATTTAACAGTATTGTTCCCTATAACATATGGGTCGTTTTTTTTTCTTTTATTTGTTCTGATTCTAAAATAATTTCTCTTCCCATCCCCCAAGTATATTGATATCTGTTATTTCCTTTTGTCTGCATCCTTTATTTTCATTCCCCCCCCCCCCACACACACACCCGCATAATTACTTTTGTATTCATATGGGAGGATATAAATATCAGAGTATGGTTCATTCTTACAATAATGTATCTCAATTTAAATGGTTCGTAACGTGAAGTTGTTCCTGTTTCCTCCCCCTCCCCCTTTTCCGGCTGCTTTATTACATGTTATATATTCATCTATACAGGTTTTGAACACTGCTTTATTTGAGGGGGGGAGGGGGTTAATTATGCAGGCTTACACTTCTTGACTTTGTGGTCAGTAATTCCGGTGGTAACGGAACCATTACAGAGTCCGTTAGCCTGAGTTTACGCTTTCCAGGTGAGACTCAGAACCGCGAAACTGAACAAAGCAACACACTATATCTTATTTTTGCGTCAGTATGTGTGTGTGTGTGTGTGTGTGTGTGTGTGTGTACGTGGCAAAGCTACAATCTGTAATCTACAATCCGTTATGCTTTGCGAACGAAACTGGATTGTTAAGGGGGAAAGAAAGGGCTAACTAGGATTTTACTCAGAGCGGAACAGGAACATTGGAAAAACAAATAATGTGCTAATTACTGGGCAGAAAAAACAGAAACATATATATAATAAGTCTTAGGAAAATTAAAAATTATAACAAGAAAGATAGACAAATTCAGACCAAAAAAACAAAAACAAAGTGATAATATAAATACCAGACTTGCAACGTTTCTAAAAGGCCTTGTTCCTTTCATCAGGGGCAGACAAAACGCAAAAGTCAGTTGACAAAACTCAAAAGCCTTTCACTCGTGCAGTTGTGTCTCTCTAGGCTCTAGCGGTTTATGTTTCTGCACCTGAAGAAAGGGGAAAAAAAGGCTTCCAGAACCGTTGTAAGTCTGGTATTTTCATATTATCACTTCTTTTGTATAAATTTGTCTTCTTTTCCTTCTTCTTCTTCTTATTAATTTTCAATCAGCTGTAATTTTTTTTCTTCATTTTAAAATTAATTTTATTTTAGGTAACAGGCTACATGAAGGTAATCCACATGGTGGCAACTCCCCTTTAATAACATAGGAAGGGATTTGAAAAGGCGGATGCGGAAGGGTCGAGGAAGGTAGCCAAGGGTTAACTAGGGGCCCCCGGGCTATAGTTTAAGGATCCTACCCGGCGTTCGCCTAAAATTGATGCAGGGAAAACCCTAGAAAAACCTGCATCAGGTAGGTCAGGCATTGGGTACTTGCCCCACGCCCCTTCCGATAGCGGGAGAGGAGTTTTCTGTGGGGACGCAGCATTCCCTTCTCCGTGTCTCGACCAGTTTAGGAGGCAGCTGGCCGACTATTCCAATGGGAGCAGAGAAAAACTCTTACTGTATGCCCAAAGGGTCTGAGACCCCAGGAACATACACCTCTCAGAACAGGCCGAACAGGTGCCTCGGCTTGTGGGAACCTTAGTTCAAAAACGGAGAGGGATATTCTTTGAAAAATTAGAATGAATTAATCATGTAGAAATTTGTAGTAAGTAAGTAAAAAATTGTGTAACATCCCAAACTGCCACCATGTAACACTCCACCAATGTGAACATGTAACATTCCAGCAGTTGGAAATGGGAAGTCCAGATAGATCGTTCACCAACCGAGCTATACCTCCGTTAGCTCACCTGGCTACCGATCTAGAGGATAAAGGAAGAATTAAGAACAGGAAATAGGAAAGTCCGTAACGTGAGGGTTCGGGTTCAACTAATTGAACCTAGGCGTTGTGGTTGGTGTTTCGCTGCACTTCAGTCAAATAAGAGTTAATGAAGAATAAAGATATTTAATAGTCAAAAATAAAATAAAGTAAGACAAACTGGCGGATAGCACCAGGAGCCACCGACCCGTCTGGAGGTTGGATCACGACTGTCGTTCCCAAGAAGCTCTGAACAATTCGAAGACTCCTTTCCCCCTCCCTGATGATTTTAAGTCTCCAATGAGAATTCTTGCAGGGTGGAATATTCCTGCTGCCGTGTGCATGTCTGCATACGGCACTTAAAATGCTGACTTCATTAGACGCAGCGTTTTCACAGCTGCCTAGGCGGAAGGGGTGAAGATTTATGTTGTTGTTGTGCGTATCGTCACTCACTATATCTAAAGTGATGTCTTTAACTACATCAGCGTTCTTGCAGCTGCGCCCTCTTGGGTCCGCTATGCTGAAGAGACGTTGTGATTAGAGGGCACGTGTAGACTATTATATTACAATTGTATTGAGGTTTTTGGGGACGAGTGACATAAATTAATATATCTTCATTCATAATGACACGAATTCCACTTGTTACACAAAGAAGGTGTTCTGATTTATTTATTTTTTTCACCAAGGGAGGAATGACCATGGATTTCTGGCTTCTTGAGCTGCGTAACTAAAATTACTTTAGCAAACCAGATCTCAAGACCTCGTTCAGAAAGTGGAATCGAGAAACTGCTGCTGGCTCAATATTGACTGTATCTGTATTTCACACCCCCCCCCCCCCTACTACGTCATCTCCACTGTTTGTTTATATTTAGAATCTATCTTCACCAGGATTTTGCATGTCCGGTATCGAACTGCTGTGTGATGTGTGTGTGATTGCTTCTTGTGCCAGGTACGACCTTCCCTCTGTGCGGTCGATATGTTTTACCAGACTCAGCAGGGGGGGTCAGTGGCTGCCTTCCACATCACAATAGACGTCTCTCGCGATTCAATACGTCATTGTAAACTCCTTGAAAAGAAAAACCTACCTAGCCGGTAATCCCACACACTCTAATGGAATTACTGATCTCCCCGGAGTCAAGGTATCTGTCACTGTAATGAACTGTGTGCCCTTTCCTCATCACACACAATGTCATCGGAGGATTGATTATCGTGACTGACGGAGGAACAACTTGGACAAATGTCCCTTTTCTAACTAACCGAGGCGGAAGGAAATAAAATAACAAGTATAATTCCTCCCCCCCCCTCCCTCCCCATCCCTGCGTAGAAACGTAATTGTTGTCACTTGTTTTCCAGCTTTATGTTGCTTATTAGCCTAATGATTAAATGAGACTCTCCTTATTTTTGGTAGATAAAATGTCTGAGAGGTTAAAACATAGTCCACTTTCAGAGATATATATATATATATATAAGCAACGCAGATGATCATTCAAATATACTGACGTTGATTCAGAGACAGTTTTAGATTTATTATTCACTCCCATTAGTCCTCCGTCATGATATAAGATTACAAGGAACTTCCATCCAGGGAAGGGCGTGGGACAAGTGCCCAAGAGCCCGACCTACCTGATGCAGGTTTTTCTATGGTTTTCCCTGCGTCACTTTTAGGCGAATTGCCGGATACGATCCTTAAACTATAGCCCTGGAGCCCCTAGTTAACCCTTGGCTACCTTCCTCTACCCTTCCACATCCCCCCCTTTCAAATCCCTTCCTATGTTATTAAAGGGGAGTTGCCACCATGTGGATTACCCTCATGTAGCCTGTTACCTTAAAAAAACCACACTTCCGCCTTCGGAAGGCCGTGGGACAAGTGCCCAAGAGCCCGACTTACCTGATGCAGGTTTTTCTATGGTTTTCCCTGCGTCACTTTTAGGCGAATTGCCGGATACGATCCTTAAACTATAGCCCTGGAGCCCCTAGTTAACCCTTGGCTACCTTCCTCTACCCTTCCACATCCCCCCCCTTTCAAATCCATTCCTATGTTATTAAAGGGGGAGTTGCCACCAAGTGGATTACCCTCATGTAGCCTGTCTACACCCCCAAAAAAAATTTAATTTTAAAATGAAACAAAATTACAGCTGATTTAAAATTAATAATAAGAAGAAGAAGAAGGAGAAAAAAAAAGCCAAATTTATGCCAAAGAAGTGATATAATATAAATACCACACTTACAACTGTTCTGGAAGCCTTTTTTTACACCGCCTTTCTTCAGGTGCAGAAAAAAAACCCGCAAGAGCCTAGAGAGACACAACGGCACTAGTAAAAGGCTTTTGTTTTTTGTCAACTGACTCTTTCGTTTTGTCTGCACCTGAAGAAAGCAACAAGGCTTACAGAAACGTTGCAAGTCTGGTATTTATATATATATATACCCTAAAAAAAGATGGTTAAGAGGAATGATTTCGATTTCTGTTGTTGAGAGGACTGTGGCATGGCGATCGCGATGCTTGTAGTAGTCCCTCTTGAATCAATTATCGTCATGAGGTGACCATATAAAATTAAAAATAAAAAAAAATAGAAAACCTTCGTCTTATACTATTATCAAAATTCCTTTATCAAGACTTCTAAACTTATCGTTATTGACATTAAAATTTGCAAAATTCTTCAACAGAAGACAAGCAATACTGCGCATTTTTTTTAAAAATGCCGGTCAACTGATTTCGCGGTTTCTGCTTTTTTCACTTCCAAATTAAATAATTTATGAAAACGCCAGAGATTCGTCTTTTAATTAAACTGTGTGTGTGTGTTTGTGTTTCCTTCGTTGTGCATCTCATGATATATTCCTCTTTTTTTTTCCACACACACGTGTGCCTCCCTCAGAGCGATGTTTAGTATCTGAGAAAAGGTTTAGTGAGTCTCCGAGGTGTCGCAACTTGGACTAAAATCCTTGTACCCTTGAGAATCCTTTCCCAAGCCAGAAAATCAGAATGGAATACCCCGCTCGCTTAAGGGATGGGGAGGGAGACGGGGTGGAAGACCTACTTCTCGTTATCAAAACCAAAAGAGAGAAGCAAGTCACCGTCTACTGCAAGTGCCACGAGGAGATAACGCGTAAGAGAGGCTGACGTCAATCATTCCTGCAGTCTAGACTTTCTCTAAGCAAGTAGAAACCTTTTTTTTAGGGTAACAGGCTACATGAGGGTGATCCACTTTGGGCAACTCTCCTTTAATAGCATAGGAAGGGATTTGAAAGGGGGGGATGCGGAAGGGTAGTGGAAGGTAGCCAAGGGTTAACTAGGGCCCCCGGGTTATGGTTTAAGGATCCTACCCGGCATTCGCCTAAAGAAATGCAGGGAAAACCCTAGAAAAACCTGCATCGGGTAGGTCGGGCATTGGGTACTTGTCCCACGCCCTTCCGATAGCGGGAGAGGAGTTTGCTGTGGGGACGCAGCATTCCCTTCTCCGTGCCCCGACCAGTTTAGGAGGCAGCTGGCCGACTATTCCAATGGGAATAGCGGACAACTCTTACCGTATGCCCAAGGTCTGTGACCCCCGAAACATTCACCTCTCAAAACAGGCCGAGGTGCCTCGGCTTGTGGGAGCCTTAGTTCAAAATCGGAGAGGAAAAGACATCCCCAAAGGTAGCCCCTTCGTGTCTCTCCTAAAAGGTTCTGCCTGCGAGAGAATCCTCTCCATTTTGCCGGAGTAGTAGTGCAAGTAGAAACCACCACATTCTTAATTTTAGTGTCATTCCTTACTAGATTTAGTTTGGTTAGAAATAGAATTTTTTCAAGTCGGTTAAAAAAGTATATTATTTCTAGTTTATTTTTATTTTGAACTAGCTGAGTGCCGGCGTTGCCCGTGTCTTATTTATATAAACCCGAAAAAGAATTTAATTCTATATTAATCTTTAGTCAAGAAGGACACAACCTAAATCTAACTATTCCTAGTTCCGTACACAATTTCGACCAATAGTGCATTCATTGAACAGCTATAAAATACATTGAATTTTATTGCATCAATCTCAACAAACATACCTCCGAATTTCTTTACCAATACATAAATATACTGCATTAATTTAATAGCTATAGATACATAGAATTTAATTGCATAATAGCAACAAACATACCATCGTTATTATTAAGAAATATAATTGTCAGTAAGTCTTCAGACAGTACTTGTTGAGTATTGTCCATCAGTATTTCGCACATTACGAAGGATTGAAGTGATCAAATTCATAGCTACATTCCAAATGTAAAGAAATGGTGGCCATATTGCACTCACTAAATTAACTAACATTTTCCGCATCGATTGTAAAGTATTTTGTATTGTTTTTTTATTATCACTCGATGGAGTATTACTGGATATAATTATACTTTTATACAATGAAAAATATTTCTGCTTAATTTCATTATGGAAAATCGAACTATTTCCTTTGTTCGTCGCGTAGTAACGTCTCTCTCTGTCGCGTGATGTCATGATATATTGGCGCGCAGTAATTTATCACTTAATGATCACTTTTTTAAATTATAATTCTTTCCACCTTTATGCTATGGGTTTCTCACCCCCACAGTACCGGTTCTCGATTTTGGCAGAATACGTATACCAATTTTTGTTGCATTCTGTCCACGCGATAAAATTTGTATAAAGAACAACGTAAATACATACATACATACACACATACATCCTTTTTTATTATATAGAAGAAGGCTCGTTCAGTGTGTCCTATATAACAAGTGATTTCCAAATTTTAGTATTTGATCTTTAGTATTCGGTAATTGTTATGTTATTTTGCTGAAATGTCAGATATATTTTTTTTTAATTTTCAAGTATTTTTATTCATAATGAGTCAGTATGCAAATTTTTTCCATCACATATTAATCACGTTAATTGAATGCTTTGAACATTCGGAGAAAATATTGATACCATAATTTACAGTGTTTGATTACGTGGTTTATTTATTCTTTTTTTTACTCTAAAAATAGACATTTTAAATTATTTTTTTTACTCTTTAGGGATTTTTCTTTTAAATAAATAAAAGACGGCTACACAATTTTTCTTTTTAATTTGTGATTAATAATATACAATAGTTTCAGTTTCCCCCAATAAATATTTTTATAGTACGTCTATGTTTATATTTTAAATAATGCTATTAAAAAGGAGTTGCCGCCTGTAGCCTGTTACCCTAAAAAAAATTAATATTTAACAATGGGACAGTAATTAAGCTTTTAACCCAAGTAGATCACGTGACTTGCTAGATTCTGAATAACAGTATTATTTTTTTAATTCACGACGAAGTACGAGGAATTTTTTTTTGGTAATTTTGGTATCACTACCAATGAAGTTACCTCCATCCAGTGTTAAACAAAGACATAGTAACATATCAACAAATCAAGTTTTATTCGTATTCGGCTTATTATTTATGTCGTTGTGTCAGTTTACGTGTGTTTTTAAAAATAACGTATTAGAAAGGAACCGAACGGGGAAAAAATTTATGAAGTCCCGTTTCAGAACTCGTTAATAATTCCGAATTTTCAATTTAATTGCACGAAGGATGTGTCAGACGTTCCTATAGGAAGCGACACATGTCACAGGGAAAAGAAATTGTATTATTGGCAAGGGGGGAGAAAGTAATATTGCTAATGGACGTCGAAGGCAGAGGCACAATCCCAGAAATGCCCCAATTGCCGTTTCCCTTCCTTTTTGAAACGAAAATAAAATCAATTCTGTTCTAACAAAAGTCTTCTCTTTTTTTTGGATCCTTAATAAATTGGTAACGCCTTCATCGTAAGACTATTTTTTATTTATGCCACTTTCTCGCATTCCGCGGTATTTTATCATCCCGAAAAGCAGCACTGAAATATTTATAAGCTCTTCAGGGTGAATTCAAATAGTAATTTTTCCAGTAAAATCAATCGAATATATAGTGAAATTGTGTCGTGAGGAATTTATAACCTAATGGATATTACCCAATGCTCGACCTACCTGATGCAGGTTTTTCTAGAGTTTTTTCTGCATTACTTTTAGGCGAATGCCGGGTAGGATACTTAAACTACAGCCCGGGGGCCCCTAGGTAACCATTGACGGTAAGAGTTGTTCGCTATTTCCATTGGAATAGTCGGCCTGCTGCCTCCTAAACTGGTCAAGGCACGGAGAAGGGAATGCTGCGTCCCCACAGCAAACCCCTCTACCGCTATCGGAAGGGCGTGGGACAAGTACCCAATGCCCGACCTATCCGATGC
The DNA here is from genome assembly GCA_037074705.1 of Zhengitettix transpicula. Taxonomy (NCBI): domain Eukaryota; kingdom Metazoa; phylum Arthropoda; class Insecta; order Orthoptera; family Tetrigidae; genus Zhengitettix; species Zhengitettix transpicula. Next base: position 15,017,796 of record CM073594.1, on the reverse strand, counting down.
AGGTTTTTCTAAGGTTCTCCCTGCATTTCTTTAGGTGAATGCCGGGTACGATCCTTAAAATATAGCCTGGGGGCCCTAGTTAACCCTTGACTACCTTCCTCTACCCTTCCACATCTCCCCTTTCAAACCCCTTCCGATGCTTTTAAAGGGGAGTTGCCACCATGTGGATTACCCTCATGTAGCCTGTTACCCTAAAAACAACTGAAGAATAATGAACGAAAACAGTCTGCGAGGGATGTTCTCTCGTAGGCAGAACCTGTTACGAGAGGCGGAGGAGAGCTACCTTTTGGGGATGCCTACTCCTCTCTCCGTTTTTTAACTAAGGTTCTTCCGACGCACCTCGGAAGAGTTGTCTGTTATTCCCAGTGGAACAGTCGGCCAGCTGCCTCCTAAACTGGTCCCGGCACGGCGAGGGAGAAAGCTGCGACCACACAACAAACCTCTCTCTCTCCCGCCATCCAGGGAAGGGCGTGGGACAAGTACCCAATGCCCGACTTACCTGATGCAGGTTTTTCTAGATGTTTCCCTGCGTCACTTTTAGGCGAATTGCCGGGTAGGATGCTTAAACCATAGCCCGGGGGCCCTAGATAACCCTTGGCTACCATCCTCTACCTTTACGCATCCCCCCTTTCACTCCCTTTCCTATGCTTTAAGAGGGGAGTTGCCACTGTGTGGATTATCCTATACATAGCCTGTCTACAACCAAAAAACAATAATCTGAAAAACTGGGAACTAAAAGTGTTTGCGAGGGATGTTCTCTCGCAGGCAAAACCTGTTAGAGATGGAGAGACGCAGTGGGGCTACCATTGGGGATGCCTTCTCGTCTCTCTGGATTTTTTCAACTAAGGTTCTCACATGCCGAGGCACCTTGGCCTCTTTTGAGAGGTGAATGTTCCGGGGGGTCACAGACCTTGGGCATACGGTAAGAGTTCTTCTCTGTTCCCTTTGGAAAAGTCGGCCAGCTGCCTCCTAAACTGGTCGAGGCACGGTGAGGGGGAAAGCTGCGTCCCCACAACAAACCTCTCTCTCTCCCGCCATCCTGGGAAGGGCGTGGGACAAGTACCCAATGCCCGACCGACCTGTTGCAAGGTTTTCTAGGGTTTATCACTGCATCGGACGAATGCCGGGTTGCATCCTTAAACTACAGCCCAGGGGCCCCTAGTTAAACCCTTTTGCTACCTTCCTCTACCTTTCCACTTTCCCCCTTTCAAATCCCTTCCTATGCTATTAAAGGGGAGTTGCCACTCTCATGTAGCCTGTCACCGTAAAAAAAAACACTGAAGAAATAGTTTCAATTGTATGGTTCACCAATGAATTTTGACGGCAACTACACCTGTAGACATCAAGTAAAACGTCGGTGCTGCTTGAATCGGACATTGTTTCTTGTTCGCAACTTGACAACAACAGTTAACATCGTCATACAGAATAACTTACTCTCTATACAGGAGCTTTAGATAGAATGACAAATTTAGGGTCGATGCCTGTAAGTGAATGATGGAACACGGAAATTAATTGTAGATAATGACGTTACGTCATTCCAGAGCTCGTTAAGATAAATTGATGGCCGTTCGTGCACAGTAAACAGTTTCTCTGCATTCGCATCCTCCCCCGTCCCTCCCCCCGCCCCCACCCCCCCGCTTGGAATAACTACGGTAGATCAATCAGTGATATGTTATTGCGTCGATGAAAGGAGAACATCACCGAACGGTTCCTATTATTTTACATACAAGCCAAACGGGAATTGAAGCGGAAGGGATTTTATAACACAGGGAAACTTCTAGAGTAACTCGAAATATATAACTTGGGTATAAAATTAGATGAAAAAAAATCTGTGATAAATGAATGACTTACGTCATCATCTAAAATTTATCATGCAAAGGAAGTAACAGTAAATAATTTCCATAAACCGTAGAGAAAACCACGTGTATGTAGAATTAGTGAAATAGAATCAATGGTTGGTGGTGCTTGACATACACAAAAAAATACTAATTAATGTTTTCAAGTCATTAGGTGACCATTTTAATTATTTTTGTGAAAATAAATATTTTTTTTTTAAAAAAAACTTGTAATGAAACTTCTGCTTTATTTAATTACGGTGGTATTTTAAGGGCGTTTGAAATATTTTAATCTACTTTAAATCTTTAAAAAATGATATTTTTGGGGAATATAGAAAAAAAATATATTATTTTCTTTATTAACGAAATGGATAAAATAAAATAAAGGTAATTACTTGAATTGTAATAATTATACACGGGGCTAACTATTCTCCCCTCAGGGGGCCGTAACCTGTGGGTCGCATAGGTCATTTCCTATACGTATAAATTAATTAATTATAATTAGGGCAATGATTACAGCACTATAAAAATGAATTTTTCCAGATAAATATAATAAAGAACTGTACCAACCAGTAACGTTTCCCACGTTGTCTCCATCTCGTTGTACTTAGCACAACTAATGCATGTTGCTCTTTATACACTATATTGGCGCCCAACGTTGGGGCAGGACTGATTCGATAAGAATTTCAAATACCTATCCACATTTGTAAAAAAATATATATATATATAAGATTATGAACCTTAAATATAATGTATATAATTGTATTTATTTCATCCGATTTTTTTTTTGGTAATTTAATAAACGAGGTTCTGAAACCGCTTACAGAAGGATACATCGAATTTAAAAAGATTCATCAGACTGAATGAAAATGAAATCTGTTATACAGGTAGAGAGGAATTCGTAGGAAATAAACGTCACACGATTTACATTATATATATATATATATATATATATATATATATATATATTGTAGCCGCTCCGCTACCCTCCTTATGGTTTTTCGTTGATTATTCATGTTTGGGCGCCAGGTAATTTTTGGGAGAAAATCACCAAAAGAACTTTTCAATCTTTCATAATTTTATTTAATCGAACATGAGGCACAAGTCAATTTCAGGGCGTGGTAGCACGTCCATCCTTGGTCGAGTCCAGCCTGGAACTGACCATTACGCTTCTCCCCTTGGCCGGCCTAAAATAACATCGCATTTCCGGCACGTGCATAAACACAACCACTGCAGTCACCCGCGCCAAGGGCGCTCGACCGTACCTCGCAACAATCATGTTAAAATATACAGTACTTACAATGAAATCAATTGCCAATGAAAAGCCCCACGATGGGCACCAAAATGTAGTAATTATCTAAAATCAATTAATTAAATGATTCGTCACACGTTAGTGAAGCCACAAATGTAATGATACATTTAAAGACAAACAATTAATTACGCAAGGTTAAAAAAATGGGCCACACGTTGATGACGACAAAATGTAATAATCACAATTGAATTTAAAATATGTCACTCGTTGGTGAAGCCAAATATGTGGTATATAAATGAAATTAATATTAAATATAACAGTTAGGCCGCGATGGTTGCGTTATTTTAACTTTACATGAAAGGATGTTAATAATAAAATTTTATTTAATTAAGAAACTCATTAATTTTTTTATATTAATAATAATTAAAATTACAAAAGGATAGTCTGCGAGGGATGTTCTCTCGCAGGCAGAACCTGTTAGGAGAGATACGAAGGGGCTGTATTTGGGTATGCCTTTTCCTCTCCGTTTTTGAACTAAGGTTCCCACAAGCCGAGGCACCTCGGCCTGTTATGAGAGGTGTATGTTCCGGATTCACAGACCTTTAACATACAGTAAGAGTTGTCCGCTATTCCCATTGGAATAGTCGGCCAGCTGCCTCCTAAATTGGTCGAGGCACGGAGAAGGGAATTCTGCGACCCCACAGCAAACTCCCCTCCCGCTATCGGAAGGGCGTGGGACAAGTACCCAATGCCCGACCTACCCGATGCAGGTTTTTCTAGAGGTTTCCCTGCATTTCTTTAGGTGAATGCCGGGTAGGATCCTTAAAATATAGCCCGGGGGCCCCTAGTTAACCCTTGGCTACCTTCCTCTACCCTTCCGCATCCCCCTTTTTTCAAATCCCTTCCTATGCTATTAAAGGGGAGTTGCCACCATGTGGATTACCCTCATGTAGCCTGTTACCTAAAAAAAACATTCGCCTTTTTTTAAAAATAAAGGTCATATATATATATATATATATTTAAGTGTACATTCAGTGAAAGAATTGCCTGTTTTTTTAAAAAAAAAAGGCGAGTGTTTTTTTTAGGTAACAGGCTACATGACGGTAATCCCCTTTAATTTGGTATAAAATACTCTTCATCCCATAAATCTGATTATATATATATATATATAACTCGTTTAAAAATCTGATTATGGGATGAAGAGTATTTTAGACCAAATTATTTGGAATTGGGAAAAGACTTCGGATAAAAAATAAGATGGATGCCATTTTATTAAAATAATTTTGCTCTGTGAACGTCAAAGATATTATATGCAGTTTCTTAACAAAAGTTTCTTGATTTTACAAATAACAAATAGAAAAAAAACCTGCAAAGGAGTGTTTTAAAATAGATTGTTATATCTATAGTAATAAATATGGGTTATTAGCTTGTTGTAAATTGAAACATTTAAGAGCTCTCTATTTCTATTTAGATTAATTAACATCCAGTGCGGTGACTCTCCGCGTGTGGAGTACCTGAACTGAAGGCAGAGTAGGAGTGTTGAGTTTCCCAATGATCAATCAAATCACCCTGTTGGGGCTTTTTATTTTTTTTAAGGATATATATCGACGCTTCCAGCCCAGGTTGAGTTGAACAATCCGTTTACAAAAGTAATTACAGCCCTCGTGTGGCAGCCATCATTCTCGCGTGCGAGGGGAAAATTATGCAGCAAGACGCGGGTTTCGAAGCACGTACCACGTGACACGCATGACTGGCACTTTACCATATCTCATTTCGGCAGCGGTAATGGGATCCCGTCTCGTGTTTCCCTTCTCGTTCGTCGTTGGTCTTAACGAGTCTCCAAACTCTGGGCGCTGCGCGTACTTAGAGCGAGGAGGAATGCCACAATACATCCCAGACTGACATGTTGAGGTTCACTCCTCTTCACTGATACTCAAGAACCTCCCCCCCCCCTCCATAGTTGCTAGACGTCGACGGCTTTGTCAGCGTTGTTGCGGCTTATCTCATTGCAAATATAGGAAGGATATTTAGAAGCGGATAATGCACGAGAGAATCCCGGTGAAGCCTTCCTCCAGCTATTCTACACAAACAGTAGTTGGCATAAATTCAAACTATTAAATCCATAGGGGTGGAACGTACCGGACGTAACTGGAACAATAAATCTCAAATTGAATTTTCTACGAGTAATATTTACTTTCCCAGTATTAACAAGCTGGGATGAGAATCAAAATATAATCAGAGGAAATGCAGGAAACCGGATGATGAGAATAACAAAACGAGACGTTTCAAGAAGATACCGAGAGTATGAAATTTTCTTTTCGACCTTAAAAGATTCCGTTAAAACTCTTAAAAACAGTTCTAATTGCAAAATGAAACGAACTGACTCTTAGAGAACCCCGTCGGGAAACGAAAATGCAGAGATCATCCACGCCGGAAGTTGTCCATTTCTTCGGTCAACACATTTTTAGCACCCATTAGCGACAAATTTTAATCTGTATAACGCGGTTTTACGTACAAATACGGAATAATAGCAGCTCCGTTAAAAAGCAACGGCAGCAAAGCAAAGACTGAGCGCCCCAGGAATAAATAAAAAAAATCTATTGGTCTTTTCTCTAATCATCAGAACTGTACTAGTGAAGAATTTTAATCGATTTAACGCGGTCTTACGTATCATTAAAGACTGAATAACAGCAGCTCCGTTTAAAAAAACTACGGCAGGAAAGCAAAGACTGAGCGCCCCAGTAATAAATAAAAAATCTATTTGTCTTTTCTCTAATCATCAGAAACGAACTAGTGAATAATTTTAATCGATTTAATGAGGTCTTACGTATTATCAAAGACGGAATGACAGCAGCTCCGTTAAGGAAAACAACGGCAGCATAGCAAAGACTGAGCGCCCCAGTAATGAATAAAAAAAAATCTATTCGTCTTTTCTCTTATCATCAGAACTGTACTAGTGAAGAATTTTAATCGATTTAACTCGGTCTTACTTATCATCAAAGACGAAAATAACAGCAGCTCCGTTTTAAAAAAAACAACGGCAACAAAGTAAAGACTGAGCGCCCTAGGAATCTTTCCTCTAATTATCAGAAACATACTTGTGGAGAATTTTAATCGATTTAACGCGTATTACGTTCAGTGACGGAATAACAGCAACTCAGTTAAAAGACAACGGCAGCAATGGAAAGACTGAGCGCCCCAGGAATAAATAAAAAATCTATTTGTCTTTTCTCTAATCATCAGAAACGTATTTGTGGAAACTCTGAGACATTAATTGCGCCTCTTCTTCCGCCGGATTAAAAAGCACTTGAAAATAATAGTTGAAAAGAAAAGTTCCACTCTAAACTACTTAAAACAAACTCAAACTTCAAATGAGCAGCTTCCAAAAAACCATCTAACCTAATAAATAAAATTGAATGTCTGTGTTTGTGTATGTTCCCTAAACAAAGTCCACACTCTTGAAGCAAATTTGAACAAATTTCGTTCTCCTTCCCCCCCCCCGGGTCTACTTGTAAATTTATGAAACAAACTGTAAAATCAAAAGATGAAAATTATTAAGGGGGGGGGGGAAATCGCACTCGTGTTCCTTTCGAATGGAAAACAAAACACTGTTTTGGTTAAAAAAAACACGTCTACATTCCTCAAGGGGTCTGGGTGGAATTTTTTTTAAAAAAAATTTAAACCGGCTGATATTTTTGTCGAAAAGAATTTTTTTTGGGGGGAGGTGTCAATCAGATAGATAGCGTTTTTCCAGATATTTTTTTGTGTATAAATTCAACCCATTTTGGCATGGGTAGGGAGCATCTTTTGGGGAATTGGGGTTGGTGGAGGGACGTTACATGAAAATAATGCAAAAAAAAAACAACAACTGAGATTGTAGTCAAATCCGGAGTTATGTATGTCGCTGAATTTTAATTATGACCACAGCGAGGCAACTCCGGACAAAAAACCAGCTAATACTATATAAAATAACCCCGTATAAGGGTTGTAAGGGATAAAAAACAATTTAAATCTGGCGACGTGGAAACCTCGGATTTAATATTGATATATATATTGTAATAAACAAATAAATAGGTCGTTTAATTATTAATTTGAATTTGTTTTTGAGTGATTGCCACAAAATAAAATAAATATTTTGTTTGTTAATTTCGATTTTTTTCATTTAATAAAAAACCTTACATTTAATCATTACATTTTGACGTTCAACGTGTGTTGCAAATTCATTTAATTAAAATATAATTTAAACGACTTATATTAGTTGTTTATTAGAATATGCTAATTAGTACGCTTGACACTCGTCCTCTATTAATTACTCCTCGATATCTGTTAATGGGATAATGGACATTAATTTTTGTGAAAAGTTGATTCGAAATATGATTCGTAATTCAGACAACAGTAAATATGCCTCTTTATAAGACCATCTACTCCCCCCCCCCCACACACACACATAGTTGTATTAACACTTGGGACTATGAAGGAGTCTGAGAACTCAAGCCGTTTACTTGTCAATGTAACACAACTTTTTTTCGCCCTTGTAACAGCTGGTCTGTCTGTGTATGTGTGGGTGTGTATGTGTGTGTATGTGTGTGTGTGCTCCTTCCACAGTGATTTTCAGCTGAGTATCTTTTCGTAATATTTACGCGAGCGAATGACAGCTGGCAAGTAGCGAAGAGGAGGAGGAGGAATGTTATAAATATAACTCCGGGGATATGATGTATGAGTTTCTCGTAGGAAGGGCGTCAGCTTGAAATATGAAGCACTTAGTTTTAACACGTTAGAAAATACGCAACATCAAATGCTGTCTCCCTGAAGAGAGAGAGAGAGAGAGAGAGAGAGAGAGAGAGAGAGTTTTTGTCTTGAACCAGTTTCAACACTTTTCCCCGGCAGCTATTAATATTTACACTTTTCGGATTCTTCTCTGATGCCTATATTTCGTAAACACTCACGGGAATTAGTCTTGAAGGTAGAAGATGAGAAGAGTTTCATTACAGCGAGACGGCCATAGAAATTCATTAAAATCCCATAGCTTCTTCGCTTTTACATAATGGTCCCCCTTTTTTAATTTTTTTGAGCAGTATTACAGTTATTTTTGACGGAATGAAGATTGGAATAGGTCATTTTCGTTCTTCCACAAAATTTGTCACACATTTTATTTGTTATTAATTGCCTGCATTTGTTTCCGCAAGTCCTCTGCTGAAGGAATGAGGTAATCCAAAAAATGGTAAATATTAAAAACAAAAAAAATTATATTGAGGAACGTAAATAATTAGAAGCATCTAATAAATAAAATAAACTGTTTGTGCGTGTGTGTGTGTGTGTGTGCATGTTTCGCAAACAAATCAACAACCCCTTAGAGAAAATTTGACTTCACTTCCTACACTTGTTCCTATAGAACCAGAGACGAACACTGTAGGGGCGTGTGTCTGTGTGACACGTCTACCGCCCCCCCCCCCCCAGGGACTGTAGTTGGAAATCTTCAAACTTACTCAAACGGCCGATATATATATATATACGTCGGATAATCATTTTTCCGGGGTCAATGAGATTTATAGAGTTTCTCCCATATGTTGTTTGTGTAAAATAGGGACGTTACATAAAAATGACGAGATTGGAGTCAAATCAGGGGTTATGGATGTCGCTGTTTTTAATTATTTTTATCATTATTATAAGTTACATTATTGAGAAATAATTTAACTTTCAATAATCAATACTGATGTTACAGAGGTTACGTTCGAAATTCAGCTCATAATAAATACAAAATTAATACGGATTAATTGTTAAATAATATTAGGAATAAAAAACTCCAATTTTTATCAAAATATTACTGCAGTAAACGAATTTCCAAAGATTATTTAAAATTTCTCCTAAATCATGACGTGTAAAAAATGATTCACCTTGAAGCTGATCTCATCAGTGCAGTAAAGAACTGTGAAGGATCAGCTGGATGTAGAAACAAAATTATGTATGTAATTAACGAGGTGTTAATGTCACGTATGACACGTTTTTTAAAAAAATTGCCCCCTTTTTTTAAGGAATAGACAGGCTATGTACAGGGTAATCCACATAGTGGTAACTCCTCTCTTATAGCATATGAAAAGGAGTGAAACGGGGGATGGGGAAAGGTAGAGGAAGGTAGCCAAGGGTTAACTACGGCCCCAGGGTTATGGTTTAAGGATCATACTCGGCAATTCGATTAAAAGTAATGCAGGACAAACCCTAGAAATATTTTTATTTTATGGTAACAGGCTACATGAGGGTAATCCACATGGTGGCAACTCCCCTTTAATAGCATAGGAAGGGATATTAAAGGGGGGATGCGGAAGGGTAGAGGAAGGTAGCCAAGGGTTAACTATGGCCCCCGGGATATATTTTAAGGATCCTACCCGGCATTCGCCTAAAAGTAATGCAGGGAAAACCCTAGGAAAACCTGCATCAGGTAGGTCGGGCATTCGGTACTTGTCCCACGGCCTTCCCTGGATGGCGGGAGAAGAGTTTACTGTGGGGACGTAGCATTCCCTTCTCCGTACCTCGACCAGTTTCGGAGGCAGCTGGCCGACTGTTCCAACGGGAACACAGGACAACTCTTACCGTATGGCCAAGGTCTGCGACCCCGGAACATACACCTCTCAGAACAGGCTGAAAAATCTTATTTTAAGATACAATTTTTCCCGTCTGTTTTTTTTCTTATTATAGTTTTTTATCCGGGCCATTTAAAAAATTTACAACGCTGTATAATTACCCTACGAATATTTAAACTTAGTTATTACTCCATAAAGTCGTGACCATAGCACGATGTATGGGGCAGTAATTAGTGAAACATAAAGCTTAAGCTATGTCCGTGTTACGATATTGTAGTGCACCCGGTTCATTTCATATCCTTGTTACTGGTTAGTTCGAAATGACCGCGCTTCCTTGTTTGCCCCCCAAATCTCTCCGCTTTACGATCATCTCGTTTATGTAACTACAGGCTTTAGTGTTTTGAAAATACGACTTCAGTGGGATTAACAGACGAATTTAGAAAGGAAATTGTGCTCGTGTAACACTACGCTCGACGTGTTCCTTTTTGTACTTTAACAACAACGCTGACCTTGTTCACATGGAAACCTCTAGTACACGAGGCACTATATATATATATATATATATAGATAGATAGATAGATAGATAGATAGATAGATAGATAGATAACGTTGATCATGTGATATTATTATATAAATACTGAAACCTCCAATTCCTGTTTTATTTCATCCTTAAACAACAAGAAGGTAAAGAGTAACAGTAACAGATGTAATTCTGAGTGGCTACAAATAAAGACACGCGGTTCCACAAGGCTCCATTTTGGGCCCATTCCTTTTTTTTTTTGATGACCTTCTTTCTCATGCTATTGTGTTCTATGATGACACGAGTGTTTTAATACATGATAACTGCTTTTTTTAGGGCTAGAGGCTACATGAGGGTAAACCACGTTGGGCAACTCCCCTTTAATAGCATAGATAGGAATTTGAAAGGGGAGATACGGAAGGGTAGAGGAAGGTAGCCAAGGGTTAACTAGGAGCCCCCGGGCTATATTTTAAGGATCCAACCCGGCATTCGCCTAAAGAAATGCAGGGAAAACCCTAGAAAAACCTGCATCAGGTAGGTCGGGCATTGGGTACTTGTCCCACGCCCTTCCGATAGCAGGAGAAGAGTTTACTGTGGGGATGGAGCATTCCCTTCTCCGTGCCTCGACCAGTTTAGTAGGCAGCTGGCCGACTATTCCAATGGGAATAGCGGACAACTCTTACCGTATGCCCAAGGTCTGTGACCCCGGAACATACACCTCTCAGAACAGGCCGAGGTGCCTCGGCTTGTGGGAACCTTAGTTCAAAAACGGAGAGGAAAAGACATCCTTTTTTTTTAGGGCAATAGGCTACGTGAGGGTAATCCACTTAGGGCAACTCCCCTTTAATAGCATAGGAAGGGATTTGAAAGGGGGGATGCGGAAGGGTAGAGGAAGGTAGCCAAGGGTTAACTAAAGCCCCCGGGCTATATTTTAAGGATCCTACCCGTCATTCGCCTAAAGGAATGCAGGGAAAACCTTAGAAAAACCTGCATCGGGTAGGTCGGGCATTGGGTACTTGTCCCACGCCCTTCCGATAGCGGGAGCCAAAGGTAGCCCCTTCGTATCTCTCCTACAAGGTTCTGCCTGCGAGAGAACATCCCTAATGATAAATGCGAAACATTCAACCATCTAAAACACATGGAATATCAAGTAGATGTGAGAATTTTTTTAAAGCAAATTTCAAACAAAAAATAAGGCACTTTATACTACAGAAAATGTTAAAGTTGATAGTTAAAAAATTCTTAGGATCATCTGTTAAAAGTAAATTAAATTGGAAAATTCCCATTAATAAATTTTCAACTATGTTCGAGTAACGTCTAGTTCTATTCCTTTAATTTTTTATCCGTTTCTCTGCCTGACTACTTTTTCTCTTCCTCCAAGAACTCAACCTCCTTTATTTAGACCAATCTCGGTAATAAAAAACCAGACAATAATCTCCATTGATGATTTAAGTCTTCATTTCACATCCATATGAAAATCTGTTCCACTCGTTCTATTTATCCACCTCCGCTGATCTTCAAAACCTCTTAACGTACTTATTTTCCTTTTCCAGGAATTACAAATACTCGGGTATTTCTCCCCACCATAAAACACGGTTCAAATCTCTCAACCAGGAACTAGGTTCCAGTTGTGGAAGATTCCACCCACCCACCCGCACGAGCCAGGCCAATGTCTTCCATGTTTCTGGTTTACCACATACTGACTTGGTGGCGGAAAACTGAGCACACTTCAGTAGTAGAAAATATTTTTTTAAGTCATGATATAGTTTTTGTTATTTCTACGTCACAAGTCAAATTCTATAACTGCCCTTCAAGTACGTTAAATAAAACTAATTTTTTTTCCCCACTAATTTTGAACGATCAGTGTGATTAAAAAATATACATAATATGAGTAGGATTATAAAAATAGTTTCCGCCTTCCTACAGAAAAATACTGCTTATGTGAGGCGATTGCTTTATCGGTTACCCTCACTCCAAGACGATTTATCAGGGGGCCGGAATCCTCAGTCGTTACTATAAAACGTCCACAGAATTCAGCTTAAACTAATAAATAATTTGTTTATTTATTTTTTTTCTCACGTGAGTAATTTGAAACCAAGTAGCAATTCTGCTTAATATTGAAAATCTGTTCCACTCGTTCTATTTATCCGCCTTCGCTGATCTTCACAACCTCTTAACGTACTTATTTTCCTTTTCCTGGATATACAAATACCCGGTATTCCTCCCCTACCACAAACACGGTACAAATCTCTCAACCAGGGACAAGGTTCTAGTTGTGGAAGATTCCAACCACCCACCCGCTCGAGCCAGGCCAATGTCTTCCATGTTTCTGGTTTGCCACATACTGACTTGGCGGCGAAAAACTGAGCACTTCAGTAGTAGAAAATGTTTTTTTAAGTCATGATATAGTTTGTTATTTCTACGTTACAAGTTAAATTGCCCTTCAAGTACGTTAAATAAAACTAATTTTTTTATTTCACTGATTTTGAATTTCTGTTATGAACGATCAGTGTGATTCTTTTTTTAAAAAAAGTATACATACTCTGAGTAATTTTATAAAAGTAGTTTCAACCTTCTTACAGATAAATACTGCTTTATGTGAGGCGATTGCTTTATCGGTTACCCTCACTCCAAGACGATTTAGCAGGGGGACGGAATCCTCAACCATCATACTGTAATTTACTATAAAACGTCCACAGAATTCGGCTTAAACTAATAAATAATTTGTTTATTTATTTTTTTCTCTCACGTGAGTAATTTGAAACCAAGTTGCAATTCTCCTTGATATTCTTTTAAACTTCAGATAAAATTTTTGTAACAAATTTACTTTCTCCCTGCTGATTTGCTGTAGCTATAAATCTGCAGAGTTTTATCCTAGTGTTGCAAATAAAACAGTGTTTTCCTTTTGATATGATTGTAAGTTATCCCTCGCCCCCCCTTCAGACCCCCCCCCCAAATTGGCCTCGCTTGCTTATTCCGAAACTAATTTAGCCGTTAGTAGTTTTTAAAAGATACGCAATCTTGCAGACAGAAAGAGAGAGAGAGAGAGAGAGAGAGATGTAAAAGGTATAAAGAATTTACGCGTCCCAGTCAGCAAGCACACTACTTGTGTTAATAGGAAACCTTAACTTATACACAAAGAGAAATACAATTTATTCCAGGCTTGAGTAATAAATCTCGGCACACTTCTGAAATAATGAACTTTCGGGCGATTTATTACGTTTTAGGGACAAACGTACTCGGGCCGTTTACAATCTTCTTAACGTTTATAAATAACACGGAAATCGGAATTATCTTCGGGGAGGAGGTGGGGGGGGGGCTTAATTGATTACAGATGAATCCAATGTTTGCAAGGAAACTGGGAAATAACTCACAGAAAGTTTGATAACTAAAACAATAATCCTTTAATCTCTAGCGGCTGAGAACAAGAAAAATTATAAGAGAAACAGCCTTGTTCTATAGAATTCCAGAACTGCATTAAAAGGAAAAAATTATGCGAATTCTCTCTTTAAAAACAGTTTTTTGCAGTTGTCACGTATTTCAAAATTTTTATTAGTGGCAGTTCCAACCGGTGACGTCACCTATAATTAATTTTTCACCCTACTATCCGTTTTATCTTAATATTACTTATTTCTCTTTATTATTATTATTATTATTTTGTTTAGGGTCGCCTCAACACCTTTAGCGACCATACACGTACAATCCAATTCGTTTCATTAATATATATATATATATATATATATATATATATATATATATATATATATTGTAATAAACAAATTAACAATAATTATTATTATGAATTGATTGAAATCAATTTTGGTCAACAAACAGTGCCCCCACGTTCACACGCCATAAATGTAATAAACAAAAGAATATCAATAATTAACTGAAATGAATGCATTTAAAAAATGTATTAATTAATAATTATTATTATGATTTTGCCTCTCGTTAATTAATAATTATGATTTTGCCTCTAGTTAATTAATAATTATTATTACGGGTGTGCCTCTCGTTAATTAATAATTATTATTATGAATTGATTGAAATGAAACAGTGCCCTTACGTTGACACACCATTTTGTAATTGGTAATTGTAATAAAAAAGAATATCAATAATTAACTGAAATTAATGCATTTTAAAAATTATATTGTCTCTCGTTAATTAATAATTATTATTACGATTTTGCCTCTCGTTATTTAATAATTATTATTACGATTTTGTCTCTCACTAATTAATAATAATTATTATGATTTTGCCTCTCGTTAATTAATAATTATTACGATTTTGCCTCTCGTTAATTAATAATTATTACGATTTTGCCTCTCGTTAATTAATAATTATAACGATTTTGCCTCTCGTTAATTAATAATTATTATTATGAATTGATTGAAATGAATTTAGGTCAAAAATTAGTGGCCCCACGTTGACACGCCATAAATGTAATAAACAAAATAATATCAATAAGTAACTGAAATGAATGCATTTAAAAAATGATTTTGCCTCTCGTTAATTAATAATAATTATTATGATTTTGTCTCTCGTTAATTAATAATTATTATTATGATTTTGCCTCTCGTTAATTAATAATTATTACATTTTGCCTCTCGTTAATTAATAATTATTATTAGTAATTGATTGAAATGAATTTAGGTCAACAAACAATGGCCCCACGTTGACACGCCATAAATGTAATATACAATTTAACAATTAATTGAATTGATACTAATAAATGAACGTAATTATTAATGTTATTTAACGAAAGGATGTCGAAAATAATCACCATGGTTTAAATCAGTAACAATTGGTTTATTCTGCATAACTGTATATAATAATTGACACTTAATGTTCTCATTATACAATGTCCTTTCCTCTCATCTCAGGGACATTAATTGGGGGCCTTTTTAAGCAAATAACAATAAATTTTTCTACCCCCATCCCAAAATTACAAACATTTTTTTTTCTTATGACCTTCAAAATTCGATCCAGAATGAAACAACATAAATGAAAATGAAATCTGACGATGTACTGCCCTTATTTAACGTTTACAAAACATGAATTTAAAATGTTACTTACAGTTGTACCGGTACCAGGCATTTGTTGGGGGTTTTATAGCACACTTATCACTCTGAACACGTTACAAGCCATTGTTTCACACTTCACTTTGCAAAGCTACGGTATTGTCCACCAGACTCAGTTGTTCCGATATCTGCCGACTTTTACTCTGAGCTCTACTATCGTCTGTGGCCAAATACAGATTGTGGCTCTGGTTTTGAATTACGACCAAATCAAAACCTCGTCCTCTCCTTTACCAATGTACCACGCCACTGCCAGTCTTAATTACTCTGAATTCACAATGTTCTGTGGCCGTCCGACAAAATTTCACCCTTTCTCCATACTTCAATGTTTCATGGCTCAACTGCATTCGACGAGGTTTTGTAGCTGACTGCACTGCCCCTAGTAGCTTATACGTGCTCCAACAACAATGTCTTGGTATTTGTGTGTTCGCCGATAACAATTTATTTCAAATGTTTACTTATTAATTTTTTATGGTAAAAAGGACTGTTGACGTAGACGTTGATGAGTAGACAAAAAACCAAAAACATGTCTCCAAGTTTATAACTTTATTAAATAAATAGTCAGAAGCTTTCAACTCATTGTTACGGTAAGAGTTGTTTGCTGTTTCCATTGGAACAGTCGGCCAGCTGCCTCCTAAACTGATCGAGGTACGGAGAAGGGAATTCTGCGTCCCCACAGTAAAGTCTTCTCCCGCTACCGGAAGGGCGTGGGACAAGTACCCAATGGCCGACCTACCTGATGCAGGTTTTTCTAAGGTTTTCCTTGCATCACTTTTAGGTGAATTGCCGGGTAGGATCCTTAAACTATAGCCCGGGGCCCCTAGTAAACCCTTGGCTACCATCCTCTACCCTTCCGCAAACCCCCTTTAAAATCCCTTCTTATGCTATTAAAGGGGAGTTGCCCAACGTGGATTACCCTCATGTAGCCTGTTACCCTAAAAAAATGAAGGAAGATAAACAGAAATGACAGTCTGTATGAAGAACATGAAAACTAACTGGTATACACAACCTAATTTATTTAAATACCGTTTTCAACTATTATTAAAATCACCCTAACCGTATGACAATAAATGTGGGAAACATTTGATTTTTAAACCATTATTTACAACAAATAAAAACAATTTATTCCAGGCATTGAAACCCAATTTTACAGGACCTTAAAGAATAGCTAAGAGTTGTCTGCTGTTCCCATTGGAACAGTCGGCCAGCTGCCTCCTAAACTGGTCAAGGCAAGGCGAGAGGGAAAGCTGCGTCCCCACAGCAAACTCCTCTCCCGCTATCGGAAGGGCGTGGGACAAGTACCCAATGCCCGACCTACTTGATGCATGTTTTTCTAGGGTTTTCCCTGCATCACTTTAAGGCGAGTTGCTGGGTAGGATCCTTAAACTATAGCCCCGGGGCCCCTAGTTAACCCTTGGCTACCTTCCTCTACTATCCGCATCCCTTCCTGTGCTATTAAAGGGGAGTTGCCACCATGTGGATTGCCCTCATGTAGTCTGTTACCCTAAAAACAATATATATATCTAAAACTCGTAACCTTTTTGGCCATATCTATGTGACTGCCACGCTGTTCGTTGTACGCCTCTCAATTCCCGACTTCAACACCAGACCGACTGTTTCAGAAAAACGCTCGCGGTGAAACAAAGCTCGCCTATGCATTGTCGCCTTTGAAAATTTGAACCGCTAACAATCCACCATAACTATCTAATTAGTATCACAATATATATATATATATATATATATATATATATATATATATATACAGGCTTCGATGCAGTTACAATATTTACATATACAGTTCTTGATACTAACATTTGCTTTATTTTATATATTTACATTTTTTTCTTTTATATTTTTCCTTTATACGGTTGCAGTTACAATATGAATTTCACTCCATTTTCCTTGTACCTTCGTGATTCTGTTATTTCCTTTATATCCCTTTCACCTAGTAGTTCCTTCCTCTGGCTTTTATACTTACAACAGTCAACAATGACGTGGTTCACTGTTTCTTTTATGATTATTACATGCTTCACATAACCCTCTCATTTGTTGTATTTACGAATTATTGTTTTTTTTACACACGCTCAACTATTTATTAATATTTTACGGACGTTTGCTTCAAATAACATCGATCATGATTTTTTTTAAACAGTTGAAGTTTCCTTACAATTGAAAAACCGGAAACATCACTGGAAAATATTTCTATGTTCATTTTTTTAAAGTGAAATTTCTTGTGTATTTGTAGAGAGAGTACTTTGGTTGCGCTGAGTAAGTAAGAGCGTGACGTCACAGCCCACGTGTGTGCCGATGGCCAAAATTATAAATCAGGAGCCAGTAATTCAACGGGCGTGTAGATTTAAACACACGTTCTGTACTTATCTCTCTCACACTCTCCCTCTCTCTCTGGAGAGTTATAATAAATCGATTAAAAAAGAAAAAGCAACTGGCCGATTCGTTACGGTGTCAGTCGCAGGCAAGCGTCAGTGAAGCGGCTCTACACTTGTCGTTATTCTTTAGTCTATCTAAATCATCTAAGTTAATCTGGGAAACTTTAATACAAATATCAAAATCGTAAATACACATATGTCGATATGTTCCAATCTTGGATGATTCATATCGTGGATATCATAAATATATTATTAACTACCTGGGGTGCCCGGCGTTCACCCGAGATGTCATTTATCCATAACCCCGGATTTGACTCCAATCTAGGCATCTTTTATGTTATTTTTATGTAATGCAACTCGACCCCAATCATTAAATGTGTTGTCGGCCGGTTACATTGCTTGAATATTTCCACCCCCCTCCCCACCCCTATGTGTGCTTAGCTCTCATTCCGAAAGAGGTTGAAATTTTACAAATAAACCATTTGTAGATATTTTATAAACGTCAGTGACCTCGACAATTATTTATTCCACGCAAATATCGACCATTTAACCTGTTAAAAAAAATTCTACCCCCTCGTGTAGCCCCGCCCATGAGGGGTTAAATGGCGAATTGAATGTCGTCATTATACTCAGCTACATGCATAAAATTGAATTTGACTCCAATCTTGATTGTATTAGCGTTATTTTCTTGTAATACGCGTCCACCCCCAACCCTAAGGGTCCTCCGTTCCGATGATGATGGATGTAGTCAGATAACATCGGTAGAAAAACTATGAATATCTTTGACCCCTAAAAGTATTTATCCGACTGAAATATCGACTGTTTTAGCATGTTTAAATATTTCCACCCCCGCTTCTGGAGGTGGTAGACGCATCTCACCCCGACAGTGTTTGTTTCCTGATAGCAAAGAACATGTGTACGAAATTTGGTGAAATTTGCTCGACTTGTGTTGATTTGTATGAGGAACATATATATATATATATATATATATATATATATATATATATACAAACATACATACAAACAAACACTCTGCTTTATTTATTAGATTAATTTTTAAAATTTATAAGAAGCTGTGATCACTGAAAAATAAAGAAATAAGAATAAGAAAAAAAATATAGTAATATAAATATAAAATTATTTTTACAGACTGAAATACACACTTTTTTTTTCAGTCACGCGGACAACCACAAAACCCCGGTCTGCCAGTCTCCAAATTAGGCAGCGAAACGCCGATATCCCTCTGACTCACAACTGAAAGCCGATCAGCCATACAGGTGATATTTTTAATCCGGAATTTCCCTCCCCCCCTGCTGCCGCCTACCTTGATTTCCGCACGACAATTCAATCAATTAAAATACATAAACGACTCCCTCAGTCAAAAACGTTATTCTCCAAAGGCCAAGTTAATATGAAATCTGCACCGATGACACACTGAATAAAATTATATTTCCGTGCTTGATCCCCGAAACTACAATTAATTAAAATTCGGCAGCCAACCAAAGGATAAATTATCTGTCTATGATCCCTACTGTTGATTAATAAAATTTATAACTTTCTTTTGTTATCATTTTTTTTTAAAAAAAATGAATCGTTCTTATTAGTCTTAAATTTAATTGTTTTTTACACCGTGTCAATTGAATGAGTATGAAAAAAAAATAAACGTCTTAAATAAACTGGGTTGAATTTATGTATTCAGGAACGTTATAATTATTAAAGTGAGCACTAGAAGGAGCTTTTGAACAACTGCCGGCCCACAATGGACGTGTTTATGGTCTAGATGATTTTTTTTTTAATCGAATATGATTCTAGAAATAAGGAGTTGATAAAAAAATGTGTGTTGCGGTAAAATAATTTTTTTAAAAAATTGTACACTGGACGGAAACAACAAGAGTCTGAGACTTCTTTTTTTAGGGTAACAGGCTACATGAGGGTAATCTACATGGTGGCAACTCCCCTTTAATAGCATACGAAGGGATTTGAAAGGGGGGATGCGGAAGGGTAGAGGAAGTTAGCCAAGGGTTTAACTAGGGGCCCCCGGGCTATGGTTTAAGTATCCTATCCGGCAATTCGCCTAAAAGTGATGCAGGGAAAACCATAGAGAAACCTGAATCAGGTAAGTCGGGCATTGGGTACCTGTCCCACGCCCTTCCGATGGCGGGAGAAGAGTTTGCCCTTCCTCCGCTCCTCGACCAGTTTAGGAGGCAGCTAGCCGACTATTCCAATGGGAATAACCGACAAGTCTTACCGTATGCCCAAGGTATCTGACCCCAGGAACATACACCTCTCAAAACAGGCCGAGGTGCCTTGGCTTGTGGGAACCTTAGCTCAAAAACGGAGAGGAAAAGGCATACCCAAAGGTAGCCCCTTCGTATCTCTCCTAAAAGGTTCTGCCTGCGAGAGAACATCCCTCGCAAGTTACCTGCGCGAGAATCCTCTCGCAGGCTTTTAATCCTGAGACTTCTTCGACGTGCAGTGCTCTAAATTGACTGGAAAGTCAGTGTTGAGAGAGAGATGGACAGGAAAAGTCCTTGCACTTTCGAAACCGTGGCAAAAGTCTTCCCCCACAATGTGGTAACAACTTTATCGGTCATTTCCCGTCCATAAAAAAGAAGGGTGGAAGGGGGGGGGGTGCTGAGGTTGGATGGGCGCCAATAGGAGTCGTAAGTAACCAACCACGCGGGTATTCTACGAGGTTTCCAGAAGAAGACCAAAGATTTAGGAGTGGTACAGCTGCAGCGGCCTCGTACGCGATTCTCTGTACGTGATACCGAGTCTTCGAGAGTTCTGCAGATGATGGACGGTCATTTTACATATATCAATAGACAGTTGTGGCAAAATGCAATCAAAATACCCACAATAGTGCTATAGAACAATAAAAATGTCCTATAATAAAGTAGGTTACTCTGGTACATTTATTTTGGGACATAACTCCTTTATAATATATTTATTTAAGCTTATTATTAATAATTAATAAACTCACTTAATAGAATAAAAACTAGAGTAGTTTGTCTGTTTAAAGGAACTTTCACAATATATTTTAAAAGAAAATTATTTGCATATTTGTATACCTAAGATATTTAAGGGTAAATAAAAGCTGCAATTAAATGGAATCATTAACAAGATATATTTTTAATAAGTCACAAAAGAAAACAGTTACGAATGCGAAATTTCACAAACTCCCAATAGACGTGACACTTCCCCGCCATCGCTCACGCACTTCTCACTAAGCCCAATGTAACCCCAACTACGGCATCCTCTACTCATCAACACTCCACTCAATTAACAGTAATAACAAAACACCCACCTCACCTGCCACTCCAAACCCCTATATTTAAAAATCAAGAACTCAAGTGGTTGGAAAATAACTGGACCCTCCACCTACACAAGGTAACATGTAAATGTATTTACCATAATTTCTGTAATTGTATTTACTACCATTTTTGAAATTGTATTTATCATAATAATTGTAATTATTTTTAAATGTATTTAGAAATTTTTGTAAATGTATTTTCCACAAATTTTAAATTTACCTTAATTTTATAATATTTGTCAATGTATTTAGAAATTTTTGTAAATTTATTTTCCATAATTATTAAGTAATTTTATTTACCGTATTTTTAGTATTTATTTGTAAGTGTATTTAGAAATTTTCGTAAATTTATTTTACATACCTATTAAGAAATTTTATTGACCATATTTTTTGTAATTATTTGTAAATGTATTTAGAAATTATTGTAAATTTATTTTACATAATTATTATGTAACTTTATTGACCATATTTTTGTAATTATTTGTAAATGTATTTAGGAATTTTTGTAAAGTTATTTTACATATTTATTAAGTAATTTTATTTACCATATTATTTTGTTATTATTTAAAAATGTATTTAAAATTTTATTTGTAATTATATTTTACATAATTTTTAAGTAATATTATTTACCATATTTTTTGTAATTATTTAAAAATGTATTTAGAAATTTTTGTAAATTTATTTTACATAATAATTAAGTAATTTTATTTACCATATTTTTTGTAATTATTTGTAAATGTATTAGAAATTTTTGTAAATTTATTTTACATAATTATTAAGTAACTTTATTTACCATATTTTTTTAAATTATTTGAAAATGTATATAAATTTTTTTGGAATTGTATTTTACATAATTATTAAGTAATTTTATTTACCATATTTTTTGTAATTATTTGAAAATATATTTTAAATTTTATTTGTAAATGTATTTTACATAATTTTTAAGTAATTTTATTTACCATATTATTTGTAAATGTATTAGAAATTTTTGTGAATGTTTTTACCATAAATTTCGTAAATATTTATTAAATGTATGAACCCAACTGTATAATCAAAAAATAAAAGTTTTTAAGAATATCGATTATAATAACACCCCGGTCTATTTACACACATAAAAAGAACAAATCAATGACACTTTCTCTCAGGGGGTTGTGTGTTCAAATTACTGTGGTTTTCCTTTTAAAAAGGAAACTCTTTGGCGGGATCGTGATCACAGTAGTTTACCGCTTAATGAGGTTCTGGGACGTAATTAACCTTCTCAGGTAGTCCGATGCTTCAATCCTTTCCCGGATTTCCTTTTGACGGCCGAGGGTTGTACGATGGCAAATTTATCTCATGACTTCTCCAAAAACTGACTTTTTCAACTCTGTTAAAATAAAAAAACTAACTGCCAAGTGCTGGACTTCATCACCACTTCTCAAAATTTTCCTCCAAATTTGAACTGTCTTAGACCTTAAAGAAAACTCCTGAACTCTTAAACTTTCCTCAACACATCATCGAAAATGAAAAATTAAAAAAAAAACCTGTCACTTCGCACAAAACCCAACTGTCTTGTCCTGAAGGTTGTCGCAACACCTCAGTTTTCCTAAATTCCGCCCGTTAGTCAGACTGAAGCTAAGAACATAAAGGGCTCGTGATGCTTACGTAAAATAATATTAACCGGTCAAGGCAGGAAGCTGTCTGCGAAAGCTATTCTCTCGCAGGCAGTACCTTGAGGGGAGAGATACGAAGAGGCTACCTTTCGGGGATGCCGACCTTGGGCATACGGTAAGAGTTGTCCGCTATTCCCATTGAAATAGTCGGCCAGCTGCCTCCTAAACTGGTCGAGGCACGGAGAAGGGAATGCTGCGTCCCCACAGCAAACTCCTCTCCCGCTATTGGAAGTACGTAGGACAAGTAGCGAATGCCCGACCTACCTGATGCAGGTTTTAATAGGGTTTTCCCTGCATTTCTTTAAGGCGAATGCCGGGTAGGATCCTTAAAATACAGCCCGGGGCCCCTAGTTAACCCTTGGCTACCTTCCTCTACCCTTCCGCATCCCCCCTTTCAAATCCCTTCCTATGCTATTAAAGGGGAGTTGCCCAACGTGGTCATTTAGCCTGTTACCCTAAAAAAAATCATTTTTACTTTATTTTTGCAAAATTCATTACAAATTGTTTCTTTTTTCCTGTTATTTAGCCACAGTGAGGTTCTGTTTTGATTTATCAAATAAAAATCCGTCCTCAATATTACTTAAAATCAAACACTGCTTTCAATTCTTTACTCCTTCAAATTTTCACATCGTAACGACAAGATTAACTGTGGTAAAGACCAGGAGGTACATCAAAAAGGGGCTCGAAACGTCGTCATATTATAAAACGGAAAAAAATAATAAAAAGTGACACTGTAGGAAACAAAATCTTCCTCCGTAGGAAAATACCTGAAGAAGATACAAGAAAAAGGTGTCGAAACGTCGTCTTAATATAAATAAAAAATAAAAGGTGTCCCTGAAAGTAATACAAATATTTCCTGTGTAGGAAAATAAAACAAAAAATCTACATAATTAAACCACAGCAGGAATTTATAATGGTAATTAAACAAACATAAAAATAACTTACAGAGCGTAATAAAAAATTTTAATTTGAATGGAAAGATAAAGTTATACTTTGTTTCTACAAACAAAAAATATATTAGATTGGGTAAATTTAATACGAAAAAAAACCGCCCCCCTCTCTCCTCCCCCCAAACTAATTACTTTGTATTAAAAACGGCTAAACTACTTTTTGTTATAACGAGGCTCGAAATTTAAAACAGCTTCCTGAACCGTGGAAGTTGTTGTACAATGTGTCAGAAAAATATCACCGGAAGGGGGGGGGGGGAGATAATTTTTTTTATAATGTGCCGAATAATGAGCCTCACATCTTAAATTGGTGAGGTACGGTCATGCTAGTCGTTCCTTTAAACTAATTATTCTTCTCAAGTCCCTGCCTGAGTCATTTATTACGCTTTACAACAACAAGACAAGGGTGGGATAAGTTTTCCGTGTTTTACACCGCACTTTTACAGCCGGAACGACTTATTACAGGTAAATAATTGCGACTGCAAAATATGTTAACCCTGTAAAAAGAGCAAACTACCGTAGCCTTGACATAATGAAAATGTAGCGTTAAATAATGCAACTAGAAAACGATCGGTTTTCCTCCACATTTTATCAGAATATGTAAAAAAAAATAGGAAAATAGAATATAAGATAACCGACAAAGATAATAATTGGCATTAAAACGTATTTAAAACCATTTGTGAATATCGAAAGTGTCCAAAAAAAAAACGTTCATGAGTCATGAAATAGGTTGTAAGAAATTAGTTTTTTCGAGTCGCTTAAAAATAAAAATGATTTATTAATTTAAATTGTGAACGATTAAACGTGACTAAACGGTTATATACACAAAATAGGGTAACAGGCTACATGAGGGTAATCAACATGGTGGCAACGCCCCTTTAATAGCATAGGAAGGGATTTGAAAGGGGGGGATGCGGAAGGGTAGAGGAAGGTAGCCAAGGGTTAACTAGGGGGCCCCGGGTTATATTTTAAGGATCCTACCCGACAATTCGCCTAAAAGTGATGCAGGACAAAACCTATAAAAGCCCGAGGGCATTGGGTACTTGTCCCACGCCTTTCCGATGGCGGGAGAGGAGTTTGCTGTGAGGACGCAGCATTCCCCTGGCCGTGCCTTGAATAGTTTAGGAGACAGTTGGCAGACTGCTGCAATGGGAACAGAGAACAACTCTTACCGTATGCCCAAGGTCTGTGGCCCCGGGAACATTCACCTCTCAGCATTTGTGGATTTTTTCGTGTGATTGGTCCTGAAAGGTATTTGTTATTCATATTCACATGTGAAAGTGAGCTATGTTTTTTACTTTTTTTTACCCTTCGAAGAGGAAGTCCATTGAGGGCGGGTAAGATTACGGAGCCTCGTGCCGGGTACCGTTTAGGTGCAAGTAGAGTGAGACGACGGCTTAGCGTAACGGGCGCACTGACCACACTATTCCTCTCATTACCATAAGAAACGGCGCACAGTTCCAGAACCAAGTCCGCATCGGAGCGTGCAGTTTGCCTGCCCCAATTACGGAGACTATTCCAAATCCCCTTGCGAACACACACACACACACACACACAAGGAATAAACGGAGATCACTTTGGAAAACTAACTTCACGTTCCACGTTGTTGTTTGGTTAATTTTTTATCCCCCTAGCGGTGCAGTGCAGGTTATTTTTTTTTAATATGGGAACCGATTTTACCATGAAGCTCTTCATTGCGCCGGCGCAACAAATTCGTACGACGTTGTAACACATTACTGGGAGTTTATTTAAGACTTGGCAACGTTCTCTGCTCTCATTCGCTCACAACAGACTATAAGAAAAATTTATATACATATATAAATACAGGTTGATAATTAATTTTTATTATAAAAAACCGCATGTCTGATTTTCCCCTATCAATAAATATACTTTGAACTCTCCGCGATCGCTATTTACCAGTCTCACAAAATACTATAAGCTTTTCAACAGAGAGGGAAAAAAAATCGGTATTTAAATTTTATTTATAGCCGGAAAACAGGAAGATTCCGGACATATGTAGGGATGAAATTCACCAGTGCGTGAGATTTTTTTTATTATAATTTCTAATTAAATTTATTTGATCTAATGGTCAACAACAAAAAAAGGGGCTCGAAACGTCGTCATAATATAAAACGGAGAAAAATAATAATAAGTGTCACTACTGTACGAAACAAAATCTTCCTCCGTAGGAAAATACCTGAAGAAGATACAAAAAAAAGGTGTCGAAACGTCGTCTTAATATAAATAAAAAATAAAAGGTGTCCCGGAAAGTAATACAAATACTTCGTCTGTAGGAAAATAAAACAAAAAATATACATAATTAAACCACAGCAGAATTAATAATGGTAATTAAACAACCATAAAAATAACTTACAGAACGTAATAAAATATTTTAATTTGAATTTAACTATAATTATAATCCCGGCACATCTACGATGTAAAGATAAAACTAACAAAGGTGTTACAGTCAGAGATTACAATAGCATCAGTTCCACAGATAAAGCGCATCATTTGGATGTTACGTAACATGTTTCAGGACAAAAAAAAATAAAAACCAAAAAATTTAATATATATTTTTTAAGGATGTGTTGATTTTAATTAAAATCCTTGTTAATTTCCCTGTAAATGATTTTAAAAATATTATTCTACATTCTGAGGCCAATATCATATCAGAAAAATAATAATAAATATAGCCAAATAACGTGAAATCAGAAAGAAATATTAAAAGGACGTATATAGTTGAGGATACAAGGATTATGTTTATTCATAATTAATCTCTGAATTTCTAGATTGCAGAGAAAATAATCAATTACATGAAAATGTGTTTTTCTAGATGATTTTTCGAATTTATTTAATTAATAAGTACCTAATTTTATTAGAAAATATATTTTTTAATCCTTATCAAAGAATATAACGGTGACCCAGTTTTCATTTAAGATTTCAGATAACCACTTCTTTGTTCTGCGTTCGTTTTAATCTTCTTAAGCCTTCTCCTCCACAGAGAACGAACTTCGTCAACGGCTGCTCGTCACCGTCTACGACCAATCACAACGATAATAACAATCTTCATTCGTTTCTTTGTGAATCAAAGCGCTGGAAAACTCTCCGTGATACCAGAAATATATCCTTATATTATATTCTCTTACTAGATTCGTCAACAGTAAATTTATTTGATCTAACGGTCAAACGTTTAATGTTATAATGAATTTAACGATAATTATAATCCCGGTACTTCTACGTTGTAAAGATAAAATGTTACAAAGGTGTTACAGTCAGAGATTACAATAGCATCAGTTCCACAGATAAAGCGCATCATTTGGATGTTACGTAACATGTTTCAGGACAAAAAAAATGAATTCGAAACAAATTAATATACATTTTTTTAAGGATCTGTTTATTTCATTTAATATCTTTGTTAATTTCCGTGTAAATGATTTTAAAAATATTATTATATATTCTGAGGCCAATATCATATCAGGTAAAAAAATAAATAAATATAGCCAAAGAACGTGAAAGCAGAAATAAATATTAAAAGTACGTATATTGTAGTGGGTACAAGGATTATGTTTGTTCGTTATTAATCTCTGAATTTCTAGATTGCAAAGAAAATAATCAATTACATGACAATGTTGTTTTTCTAGATTTTTTCGAATTTATTTTTTTTATTAACTAGCTAATTTTATTATATTCTTTAATCCTTACCAAAGAACTTGACGGTGACCCCGTTTTCATATCAAACCTCTTTCAAATTCCTCAGATATACGTTGCGATTGATTTGTTCTTTGTACACTGACTCCTGTATAAACAGACTTATCAAAGCCATAGAGCGCCACGATTGCTTTACGGAGTGGAAACGTTTCTGCAACCCAGAAAACGCGGAAGAGGAAAAAAAATAAGAATTATTCAAGGATGCAAAAAAGAAAAGAAAATAACGACCCGGTCACTGAGAATCGAATCCAGGACCTCCGTTTAAGTACGTAATGCTCTCTCCATCTGAGCTATCCAGCTCTGAGCTTTCTCTATCCGTTATATAGACTTGAGAGGGCGTTCTGACAATTTATTAAATCAAATAATTCACGGCGCAATCTATATTGTGTGTAAATTTAATTTTTTTCAAGAGCGGAATAAATACTTTCAATCAAAGCTGTGTAAATTAATGATTAATTGTAGGTGAATCATTTCTGCAGGTGGAATGGAGTAAAGCTCGCCTGGGCTAGCTCAGTTGGTAAGAGTACCACGTACCAAGCGGAGGTCCCAGGTGCGGTTCCCGGGTCCGGTTCGAGATGAGACCCTGGAATGTGTTTAATAGACCCTGAGTTGCTGAGTTACGTCATACGTTGTCAATGACGTCCACGGTACAAATTCAGAACCCGCTAAATTATATCGGTAGACAGTTTCCCGCAGGATCCAGTTCAAAAAACAATCGCGTATTTACCTTGGTTCAAACTTCCTAAGTTTCTTTTACATCCCACAGTGCACAGCGAATTTCCGTACGCGTTGTTATGTTCCCGTAACCATGGAAACCAAACAAGCAAGACTGAACGGAACGATTACAAATTTTAGTACCTAAAAGACCAGTTTTATTCCCCCCCCCCCCTTCTTAATTTTAAACTGAATTATTTTAATGTCTGTTACTGGTCATAAACATTGTTTCATTTTATATATTTAAAACAAGGCGTTAAATTAATTATATTAATATACGAATAGATATTTGGTGTAATTATTACTGTACTATGTAAAACGAATCACTGTTACATACCAAAAAAAAGTTGAACTGTAAAGTACACAAAATCAACAAATATAAAACACTTTAAAGAAAATCTATATAATAAAAAAGGATGTATATTTGTATGTATGTATGTATTTACGTTGTTCTTTATACAAATTTTGTGGCGTGGACAGAATGCAACAAAAATTGGTACACATATTCTTCAAAATACGAGAAACGGTACTGTGAGGGTGAGAAACGCCTAGCATACATGTGGAAAGAATTATAATTAAAAACCGTGATCATTAAATATTAAATTACTGCGCGCCAAGAGACAATGACGTCACGCGAGAGAGAGAGACGTTACTACGCAACGAACAAAGGAAATATCTCCTTTATAAGGAATGAAATAAAGCAGAAATATTTTCTTCAGCAATACTCCATCGAACGGTAATGAAGAAGAATACGAATTACTTTACCATCCTTGCGGAAAATGTAAGTTAATTATATTAGTTGTGAGTCTAGCTAACAATTTCATCAATGTAATATTTCGTAATGTATGAAGACTGAGTGACAATTGACAATTATATCCTGAAATACTCAGGTAATATATTTAAGTATTCAATTAAATACTTTTTCGAGTTTATATAAATAAGTACACGAGCAACGCCGGGCACCTAGCTAGTGGTAAATATATAAATAAAAAATTATGTAATGCGGGTAGTTTAAAAATGAAACTAGGAGACTATTGGCATATGCAGATGACAGTGTATTAATCAGCACGTCAGCCCAAGAATTACAATTAAGGGTCACCCAATTAGATCAGGAAGGAGCTAAATTAGGGCTGATGGTGAATATGAGAAAAACAAAGTATATGATTGCATCTAGGAAGGAGGAAAGATGGGAAAATGTTACTAACATCTCCATAGAGAACTTTAATTGTGATAGGGATCGGAGTTTTAAATACTTGGGTGCAGTAGTAACAGAAAGTAGTACAATAGGAGAAGAAATTAGAGAACGACTACAAATGGGGAACAGATGTTACTGGGCCCTACTTCCTCTTTTGAAATCTCAATACCTTTCAAAAAAGGGAAAGGTAAAGATTTATGAAACTGCAATTAAACCAGTAGTGGACCTATGCAGCAGAAACCTGGTGTTGTATGCTGAGGTGCGACGAATTCAGAATAGCAGCAGCATGGGAAAGAAAAATCCTACGGGCCTAAGTATGAAAATGAGGAATGGGGAATCAGAACTAACAAAGAACTCTATAGCGATCCCAAAATTGTGAGCTTCATAAGGAGCGGAAGACTTAGATGGGCAGGGCATGTGAAAAGGAGTGAAGAGGGAACCCTACTACAATGAATATGGAAAGGAAAACCAGGAGGAAGAGGGTGTGTAGGCAGACCTAGAAACAAATGGATGGAGAATGTAGAAGACGATTTGAAGGAGTTGGACATAAAAGAATCGAGGAGGAAAGTAAGAGATAGAAGGGAGTGGGCTTCGATAGTGAGGCAGGCTCTAGTCCTGCAAGGGCTGTAACGCCAGGGTGTATGTATGTAGGAGAATATGTGAACAAAAATCAATGCGTTAACATGGAGGAAAAGGCGATACAAAGTCTTCCAAAATTAACGGGTATATGGAAAATAATTTTTTTTATTATTATTATTTATATATGAGGAATATTAAAAATATGAAAATTAATTTAATCGTATAACTATATTATTATGATAATTTTTATTAAAAAAAATTGAATATATATACTGGCGGCAGTGTAATTATGAAACAAAAGATAATCATATGAGATCGCATCTGAAAAGTTTTTTTTTATAATAAAAAAATTAAATTTTAATTGCTATGAAATGATATATAAATTAATTGCCACAGGCTCCTTTATCTGTCCACGATACTTCCTGCGAAACACCCTCAGCTATTTTCAATAATAAAATAAATATAACGTTTATAAACTCCTCTCCGGCTATCGGAAGGGCGTGGGACAAGTACCCAATGCCCGACCTACCCGATGCAAGTTTTTCTAAGGTTTTCCCTGCATTTCTTTAGGCGAATGCCGGGTAGGATCCTTAAAATATAGCCCGGGGACCCTAGTTAACCCTTGGCTAACTTCCTTTACCATTCCGCATCCCCCCTTTCAAATCCCTTCCTATGCTATTAAAGGGGAGTTGCCCAAAGTGGATCACCCTCATGTAGCCTGTTGCCGTAAAAAAAAAATATGCGGCTATCGGAAGAGGCCTGCGAGGGATGTTCTCTCGCAGGCAGAACCTTTTAAGGGAGATACGAAGGGGCTACCTTCGGGGATGCCTTTTCCTCTCCGGTTTTGAACTAAGGTTCCCACAACCCGAGGCACCTCGGCCTGTTCTGAGAGGTGTATGTTCCGGGGTCGCAGACCTTGGGCATACGGTAAGAGTTGTCCGCTATTCCCATTGGAATAGTCGGCCAGCTGCCTCCTAAACTGGTCGAGGCACGGAGAAGGGAATTCTGCGTCCCCACAGCAAACTCCTCTCCCGCCATCGGAAGGGCGTGGGACAAGTACCTAATGCCCGACCTACCTGATGAAGGTTTTTCTAGGATTTTTTCTTCATCGCTTTTAGGCGAATTGCCGGGTAGGATCCTAAAAACCATAGCCCGGGGACCCCTAGTTAACCCTTGGTTACCTTCCTCTACCCTTCCGCATCCCCCCTTCAAATCCCTTCCTATGCTATTAAAGGGGAGTTGCCACCATGTGGATTACCCCCATGTAGCCTGTTACCCTAAACAAATATATATATATATATATATATTTGAGACAGATAAAGAGGTCATACATTTTTTATTTTGTTTTCCTTTCAGATAAAACGTCCTTCAGTTTAAAATATTTCTAGTCCCTGAATTTTAGCTGAACCAATGTTAAAACAAAGTGACACAAATTCACCCTTTCTACGTCACTGCCCTTGATTACTCTGCTAATGTTGTGTGCTTGCATTACAGTTTATTAGTTAACTGAGACTCCTGCGAGGTATTTGTGATCTTTTAACACCCAGCACAGGATCCATCAAAGGTTTGGTACAGCAGGAGCTCAGCTCACACGTGTGTGAGAGAGAGACAGTGGGGGGGGGGGAAGGTTGGCATTACTACACAGCCCCCCCCCCGCGTGTCGATAGCCCAAGGTAGGATCGGAAAGGCGTGACGTCACAACCTACGTCACTCACGCCGCAGTCCAAATCATCACCGTTCCGTGTGTTCACAATCAGAATACAAACCGGGAATAAATTCATATATCAAAAGAAAGTGCTTAAATAACGTTTTCAATCATTTAAAAATATATATTTTTAAAAAAAGTAACCACCGTCAAAAGTTTCAATGTTTAAGTTAAATCAGATTACGGAAGTTTGCTTGATTGAATGAATATTATATTATTGAACGTGACTTAATTTAACTTTTAAGTTAGCCCTTTTATAGACAGAGACTACAATGTGAAGATTCTAGATAAACCACTTCATTGTTCTGCGTTCATTTTAATCTTCTTGAGCCTCCTCCTCCTCCACAGAGGACGAACTTCGTCAACGGCTCCTCGTCACCGTCCAACTCCAAAAGTCCACGATCAATCCCACGGATAATAAAAATCTTCATTCGTTTCTTTGTGAATCAAAGCACAGAGTGACTTTCCGTGATACCAGAAATATATCTATATATATATATTATATACTCTTACTAGATTCATCAACAGTAAAGTTGATATAATGGATAAACGTTTAAGATAAGGAATGTTGAAACACTTCTACGATGAAAAGATAAATCAGATATATTGTCCTCAGAATACATAATAATATTTTAAAAATCATTTACAAGAAAATTAAGAAATATATTAATTGAAATAAACACATATTTTAAATATATATACATATTAATTTTTTTGGAATATATTGTTTTTGTCCTGAAACATGTTACGTAACATTCAAATGATGCGCTTCATCTGTGGAACTGATGCTATTGTAATCTCTGACTGTAACACCTTTGTTAGTTTTATCTTTACATCGTAGAAGTGCCGGGATTTTAATTATCGTTAAATTCATTATAACATTAAACGTTTGACCATTAGATCAAACAAATTTTACGGTTCACAAATCTATTAAAAGTTATTAAGTTTATCTAACAAAGGTGTTACAGTCAGAGATTACAATAGGATCAGTTCTACAGATGAAGCCCATCATTTGAATGTTACGTAACATGTTTCAGGACAAGAAATAAATAAAAACCAATAAAATTAATATACATTTTTTAAGGATGTGTAGATTTCAATTAAAATCCTTGTTAATTTCCCTGTAAATGATTTTAAAAATATTATTCTACATTCTGAGGTTAATATCATATCAGAAAAACAATCATAAATATAGCCAAATAACGTGAAATCAGAAAGAAATATTAAAAGGACGTATATAGTTGAGGATACAAGGGTTATGTTTATTCATAATTAATCTCTGAATTTCTAGATTGCAGAGAAAATAATCAATTACATGAAAATGTGTTTTTCTAGATGATTTTTCGAATTTATTTAATTAATAAGTACCCAATATTATTAGAAAATATTTTTTAATCCTTATCAAAGAATATAAAGGTGACCCAGTTTTCATTTAAGATTTCAGATAACCACTTCTTTGTTCTGCGTTCGTTTTAATCTTCTGAAGCCTCCTCCTCCACAGAGGACGAACTTCGTCAACGGCTCCTCGTCACCGTCAAACTCCAAACGTCTACGACCAATCACAACGATAATAACAATTTTCATTCGTTTCTTTGTGAATCAAAGCACTGGAAAACTCTCCGTGATACCAGAAATATATCCTTATATTATATTCTCTTACTAGATTCGACAACAGTAAATTTATTTGATCTAACGGTCAAACGTTTAATGTTATAATGAATTTAACGATAATTATAATACCGGCACTTCTACGATGTAAAGATAAAACTAACAAAGGTGTTACAGTCAGAGATTATAATAGCATCAGTTCCACAGATAAAGCGCATCATTTGGATGTTACGTAACATGTTTCAATACAAAAAAAATGAATTCCAGACAAATGAATATACATTTTTTTAAGGATCTGTTTATTTCATTTAATATCTTTGTTAATTTCCCTGTAAATGATTTTAAAAATATTATTATATATTCTGAGGCCAATATTATATCAGAAAAAAATAAATAAATATAGCCAAAGATCGTGAAAGCAGAAATAAATATTAAAAGTACGTATATTGTTGAGGGTACAAGGATTATTTTTGTTCGTTATTAATCTCTGAATTTCTAGATTGCAAATAAAATAATCAATTACATTTAAATGTGTTTTTCTAGATTTTTTCGAATTTATATTTTTATTAACTAGCTAATTTTATTATATTCTTTAATCCTTACCAAAGAACTTGACGGTGACCCGGTTTTCATATCAAACCTCAGATATACGTTGCGATTGATTTGCTATTTGTACACTGACTCCTGTATAAACAGAATTATCAAAGCCATAGAGCGCCACGATTGCTTTACGGAGTGGAAACGTTTCAGCAACCCAGAAAACGCGGAAGACGGGGGGGGGGGGGGAAGTGAAATAAGACCTTGTGCAAGGAATTTATAAGTATCATTATTCGGAAATATCAAATAAAATAATAAGAAAAAACGATACGAGAAATCTGTAATATAAACTTATTGTGTTACAGATATTTTTTCAAAGAGTTTCTGTGAGAGCCAAAGAGGCTAATGTGCCCGAGAAGTGTCATTTGAAAACAACTTATCGCTGGCACTTGCCTGAGTAAACCTTTATTAAGACACACGAGGCATAAAAGGTCAATAATTTCCGGTTAATTGCACTTTTTTATCATTATTATAATTATTTGAAGAAACTTTAATATTTAATTCTCATTAGTGAAGTCTTCCGTTAATAGTTACAATTCCCTTTGCAGAATTTTTGATAAAGTTAAATACATAATCATAAAAGTTCCTTTAATTAGATAAAGTAGACAATGACAGAAAAAAAATTAGTGATGATACAAAAACCACAGAACGTTTCCGAAAACTATTATCCCTTGGTAAATAATGAACCGGGAGTGATACAACCGCACGATCGAGTTGAAAAAACGTACCACTTTTTTGTGGAAACTTTGTGCCTTGCGTCAGGTGATGAAAACCACCCTCGAAGAGTCAGGAGTGACACAACCGCACAATCTAGTTGACTTCTGAGTTTTACAACTGGGATTGTGCGGTTGTGTCACTCCTGCTTCGTTTTTTGTTGTTTTTTCATCACCTTACGAGAGAAATAAAAATTTTTCGCGACTTGTCACGCAAAAATACATCGTGAAACAAAGTTTTCGAGAATTTTAATTTCCCTACTCCGACTACTCTTTGTGTGTTACGTGAACCAGTCTTCAATACAGCACGAACGTTGAGTTTCTTAGAACCATACAAATTGTCCCTCTGAAATCCCTATTTACCTTTCAGACGAAGCAGTCGAAAACGTTTGTTAACAAGCGATACTCCTGCGCCTTCCTCAGACCACAGGCAAAAAATAATGACATACAAATAAAATTCTTTTGCGTCCGCGAAAACGACAGACCTGCTGCTTTTTAAAAAAATAAATATAATAATAAAGAGGCTGCTGC
Organism: Zhengitettix transpicula; assembly: GCA_037074705.1. Lineage (NCBI taxonomy): Eukaryota > Metazoa > Arthropoda > Insecta > Orthoptera > Tetrigidae > Zhengitettix > Zhengitettix transpicula. The sequence continues at coordinate 14,982,884 of CM073594.1, read as the reverse complement.
TGCTCAGATCCACAGCAGTAATAAAGTCTTCACGTGTTTCTCAGAGAAACTTAACAAAGGCGTTTCTGCGAATTTAGCTTTAAGAAAATGTTTCAAAGATTCTTTATAAACTGAAACGACTGTCATATTTCCACACACACACACACACACATCGACGCGCGCGCGTGGAGTTACTGTAACCTTAAGATCTTAGAACAAAATGAACGGACATTTTGTTACTATTCTTTAAATGATGACTCTCAAAAACTCCGTCACGAAGATTTATTTATTTTTTGAAAAAATAAAAGCGCTTTGGTAAACTACCCGGATACAATTATATTTATTCTTTGGATTTTACAATTCGCAATTCTGCCCGCGTCATCGCAGCGCGCGAATGAGAATAAGGAGACATTGAATTAATTTTCTTTTCCTAACCTGAAATCCTATTATTCTAGGACTGTCGTGGTTTTTTTCTATTCGTATACGAGTAATAAATGAACAAATTATAAATACAATTTTTGTTTTTACTTGTCAGAAAAAAAATAAAGATTTACTTTATTAAGGTATTATTTCTTAAAACTTTCCTCATGATTATTATTGTAGAAATCAACAAATAGGTTTAATTTAAATAACATTTAATAATATGCTTAATAATATAATAATACAAATAATAATATAAAATAATATAGAAAATAATACAATAATAATAATATTAATAATATAAAAATAATATAAATAATAATAATAAATATAAATATAATAATAATATAATACAAATAATAATAATATAAAACAGTAATAGAAAATAATATAAAAAATAGTAATATATGAATAATATAACAAATATAATAACATAAAAATAATAATACAATATTATAAATAATATAATAATGTAAAAAATAATATAAATAATATAATAATGTAAAAAATAATATAATAATAATATAAATAATAATAAATAATAATAATATAATATTATAAATAATATAATAATGTAAAAAATAATATAAATAATATAATAATAATATTAATAATAAAAAATAATAATATAATATAAATAATAATAATATAAAACAATAATATAAAATATAAATAATAATATAATAAATAATAATATATAAATAATATAACAAATATAATAACATAAAAATAATAATACAATATTATAAATAATATAATAATGTAAAAAATAATATAAATAATATAATAATAATATTAATAATAAAAAATAATAATATAATATAAATAATAATAATATAAAACAATAATATAAAATATAAATAATAATATAATAAATAATAATATATAAATAATATAACAAATATAATAACATAAAAATAATAATATAATATTATAAATAATATAACAATATAAAGAATAATATAAATAGTATAATAATAATATTAATAATATAAAAATAATAATATAATATAAATAATAATAATAATATAATATATATAATATAATAATAAAAAGGATAATATAAAACAATAATATAAAATAATATAAAAAATATTAATATAAATAATAATATAAAAATAATAATAAATAAATAATATAACAAATATAATAACATAAACATAATAATATAATATTATAATAATGTAATAATATAAATAATATTATATTTTTATAATATAAAAAATGAGGACTGAACATAAATTTACAGAAGACAGGGAATACTCGTGGTTAGGGAAAAGATGTAGAAGACATAACACTCGAAACAGGAAAAATAAAAAAAGGAGAATTTTTTAAAAATACTTGGGGGTGTCAATAATTACAATTGTTGGAACATGTGAATATAGAGATATACAAACTAAAATTGCAATGGCAAAGATTTTACACGGAAGTATTTGGAATAAAATTTTATAAGAGCATCATAATAATACAGAACATTCTATTGTTAAGGAAGTGAAACTTGGCCCCTGACAAAAAGAACAAAAAATTAGAACAGTAGAATTCGATTATCTGAGGAGAAGTCTTCAAAAAAAAAAAGCAAGACAGGATAAAATTAAAAACGAACTCCTTTGAAAAGAAAAAATGAACGTAACCACGTCTGTCGTTAAAAAGGATTGAAAGTCAAAAACCTTTAAATGGTTATGGTCACGTACAAAGAATGGAAAAGGGAAGATGGTCAAAAGAATTTTACCAATGGTCACCTCATGAAAAAATAATAAACAGGGGAAGACCAAGATTAAAGTGGAAAAAACCAGAATGGAGGATAGAAATTTGGCAAGAGGGAGATTGGAACGACCGACAGAAATTAGAAAATTGAAGACGGGCAAAGATATAAAAGGGGGGGAAAAGCCAAAGAAGAAGAAGAAGAAAATAAACCTCATGTGTGATTTGTATTTGAACACGCATTAATTTTTGGAGTAATTATATAACCCCATAGGATAATTCAGCAAGACGTACAAGGAAGATAACGAACAACAACAACAACAGAAAAAAAAGGTTTGAGCAAACGTTTGCAATCTAAACTTTTAATTAAATTGTTTCCTTAAAGTTGCACCTGTAGTTTTAATGAGATTAAATTTGTCTTGACTTTTAAGTTTTTAATTCTTTATTTTCACCCTCCAACATATAAACAAATAAAATATTTGATATACTAAATATAATAAATTCGTATTATAATTGTTAGTATATTTAATGATAATAATAATAATTGTATTTATGAACAGAGAATTTAACGTATGAGATTGAAAGGAAGATTTAAAATATCGCTTGAAAGTATTTTGATTTATCGGTCGAATTAGTTAGTTGTCGATAAAAAAATCGATCCGGTTGTGCGAGCCCAGCTTGAATATAAATGACCAAGGAATCTGAGACCAATGAGCCGTAACTGAAACTCTGCTCATCTGTTTAGAACAGTTACCCCTTATTTCTCTAAGGTTTTCTTCCCCCACAGCACCCCCCTCCCTATTAATTCTTAATTTAATTTGATACTCTCTTTGGACCAAAAATCCGGCATTTCTGTCGCAAGCGCTTTGGCGTGATTGTGTACCATGAATTAAGGGAAATACGTTCAGTTGCCTGTCCTCAGCTTCTTCATCACAACAGAGAAAGAGCCCTGAATTTAAGATTTAAGAAGGATGCTTCAGTTGTCCCTTATTTCAAGTAGTGAGTATCAAATTTTAAAATGAATTGTTTGATAAAAACGGTAAAGGACTGTTTGTATAAATTATTAATATTATTATTGATTAAACCCTTATTTTATTAGTCATGATATTAAACAGATCGTCAGGGACTTTCGACTTTAACTAACCACATCCATCAATAATTCTACTGTTTATATCTTCAGGAACAAATGCCGACCATTTTTATTCTCCTTGCAGGAAATTGTTGTTTTCTCCCCCTGAGATGTATTGAAAAAATGCGAAGTATTATATCTTCTTTTTTTCTCTCGCAGGATGTTATGTAGAGCATAGGAGTCACTTTGGAATATACGTTGAGCCTGCGAGGTCTATTCTCTCGCAGGCTATAGCTGCGAGGGATGTTCTCTCGCAGGCAGAACCTTGTAGGAGGGACACGAAGGGGCTACCTTTGAGGATGCCTCCTCCTCTCTCCGTTTTTGAACTAAGGTTCCCACAAGCCGAGGCACCTCAGTTCTGTTCTGAGAGTTGGATGTTCCCGGGTCACAGATCTTGGGCATACGGTAAGATTTGTCCGCTATTCCCATCGGAATAGTCGGCCAGCTGCATCCTAAACCGGTCGTGGCACGCAGAATGGAATGCTGCGTCCCCACAGCAAACTCCTCTCCCGCCATCCAGGGAAGGGTGTGGGACAAGTACCCAATGCCCAACCTACCTGATGCAGGTTTTTCTAGGGTTTGTTCTGCATTACTTTTAGGCGAATGCTGGGTAGGATTCTTAAACCATAGCCCGGGGCCCCTAGTTAACCCTTGCCTACCCTCCTCTACCCTTCCGCATCCCCCTTTCAAATCCCTTCCTATGCTATTAAAGGGGAGTTGCCACTATGTGGATTACCCTCATGTAGCCCTAAAAAAATATTCAACTATTTTATATCGATGATTTAATTCATTTAAATATACAGCAGGGCATGGGTATTAGAAAATAAAGTTAGTATCGGTTTAATTAATTAATTGATCACGCTTCGCCGTCAACAAAGAAAACAAAGATAAATCAGCACCAACAACAAAGCCAAAGATTATTATTATCAACGTATTTTTTTTAGGGTAACAGACTACATGAGGGTAATCCAAACGGTGGCAACTCCCCTTTAATAGCATAGGAAGGGATTTGAAAGGGGGGATGCGGAAGGGTAGAGGACGGTAGCCAAGGGTTAACTAGGGCCCCCCGCGCTATAATTGAAGGTTCCTACCCGGCATCGCCTAAGAAAATGCAGGGAAAACCCTAGAAAAACATGCATCAGGTAGGTCGGGCATTGGGTACTTGTCCCACGCCCTTCCGATAGCGGGCGAGGAGTTTGCTGTGGGGACGCAGCTTTCCCTCTCGCCTTGCCTTGACCAGTTTTTGATGCAGCTGGCCGACTGTTCCACAATGGGAACAGAGAACAACTCTTACCGTATGCCAAAGGTCTGTGGCCCCCGGAACATACACCTCTCAACACAGAACCGAGGAGCCTCGGCTTATGGGAACCTTAGTTCAAAAACCAGAGAGAGGAGAAGGCATCCCCAAAGGTAGCCCCTTCCAGTCTCTCCTACAAGGTTCTGCCTGCGAGAGAACATCCCTCGCCGACGCCGGTCAATCAACTTATAAACGTACTAAGTTTATTATTTATTGTTTTCCATTTCAAAGTTCAACTAAAACTAATTGTACATTTTAATACAATAATAAACTCTTAAATTAGTATTGAACATTTTTTTAAAAAAAATCCAGGGTTCAATTAATTTAAATATATATCCGGGCTTAAAAAATAAACGTAGAATCGATTTAATTAATATATTGATCACGCTTCGTCGTCACCAAAGAAACTAAACAAAAAAAGAAAATCAAACGGACCCAAAGATATAACCCCTCCCCCTTCTCCTTCGTCTACTTCTTCTTATTATTATCAACTTATAAGTGTAAGAAGTTTATTATTTACTGTTTTCAATTTGAAAATCGTTATACCAACTTAAATTGTAAAACTACTTTTATGACTAATTTTTATTGCTCAATTAACCTATTTTGGCGACCATGACAATGAACTCAATGTTGGCTCACAAATACAGTTCAATTAATTTGTAATATTATAGAAGAAAACAACTCAACAGTAAATTGCCCGTCGTGTCTCACTACTGCCATTTATATCAGCAGTTATTAAAATATTAAAAATACGAATCTGTCAAAAGACAGTACGGAAGATTTTTTTCTTATTATTCTCTAAGAAAAAGTAATGTAACTTTTGTGAATGGACCTTGATACTTTGAAACGTCCCCTTGGGGCGGTGCCTAGTTTAATAAGACAACCCGCCTTCGAAAAAAAGAAAAATATCAGTAAAAAATTATTCCAGAAGCAGTAATATAAATGAGTGGCCACCCCCCCCCCGCCCCCTCCATTTATTTCATGCCGCGGGATTAAACACAAATTACAATATAGTTGAGCATTAATATTTAATAGGTGCAATGTGCGGCGTCTTTCTCTCAGACTGCATTATTCAAATGGCACACAACGCGGAGCAGCCCCCGTCCATGAATATGATATTATTTTTTTTCTCTCCTCTCCTCTCCTCTCCTCCTCTCTCTTCCCTCCCCACCGGGTTCCAACGAGCCAAAGTCCGCAGCAGAGGAGGAAGGTTAATAACTGGGAACATTTCTACATTTTATTTGCTCGTGATCTAAGTCTCAACTGCGTCGTTTGGCGGAAAAGGCAGAAGAAGCAATTTCGTGAGCTCTGCGGAATTACTAATGCAATCTGGCAGCTTCACTTCCTCCCTCCGCCGCTCTTCACTGCCAAGTGATCTGATAATCGTTATAACCATATAGAAAAAAAAAATAACAACCTCGGATACGTGTCTACTTTTCTTCTGTTTACGGTTGTTTCTGTTGAATTACCAACAAGGATTTTTAAAAGGAGAAATATCCAATGCCTGACCTACCTGATGCAGGTTTTTCTAGGGTTTTCCCTTCATTTCTTTAGGCGAATGCCGGGTAGGGTCCTTAAAATATAGCCCAGGGGCCTCTAGTTAACCGTTGGATGCCTTCCTCTACCCTTCCGCATCCCGCCTTCCTAAGCTATTAAAAGGCAGTTACCCAACGTGGATTACCCTCATGTAGCCTGTTGCCCCCCCCCCCAAAAAAAAAAAATATTCAGCAGCCACGATGTCTGCCAGGGCTATTCTCTCGCAGGCAGAACGTTGCCAAAAGCGACGGAAGGGGCTGCCTTTTCCTCTCTCCGTTTTTGAACTAATGTTCCCACTAGCCGAGGCACCTCAGCATGTTTTCAGAGGTATATGTTCCGGGGTCACAGACCTTGGGCATACGAAAAGAGTTTTTTCCCTGCACCTATTGGAACAGTCGGCCAGCAGCCTCCTAAACTGGTCAAGGCACGGAGAGGGGATAGCTGCGACGCCACAGCAAACTCCTCTCCCGCTATCCGAACGGCGTGGGACAAGTGCCATATGCCCGACCTGCCTGATGCAGGTTTTTCTAGGGTTTTCTCTGCATTATATTTAGGCTATTGCCAGGTAGGATCCTTAAACCATAGCCCGGAAGCCCTAGTTAACCCTTGGCTACCTTCCTCCACCCTTCCACATCCCCCCTTTCAAATCCCTTCCTATGCTATTAAAGGGGAGTAGCCACCATGTGGATTACCCTCATGTAGCCTGATACCCTTAAAAAAAAAGTTCAGCTGCCACGTTGACGAAGGAAGCCATCGAGAGAATTCTCTCGCAGTTGAACCTTCTAAGAGAGCTCTGAAGGAGACTACCTTTGAAGATTCCTTCACAATTGAAGGAAGCCTGCGAGAGGATTTCTCGCAGGTGAACCTTCCCAGAGAGCTCTGGCGGGGGCTACCTTTGGGGATGCTCTCACATCTCTCTGGTTTTTTTTGAACTAAGGTTCCCACATGCCGAGGCACCTCGGTCTGTTTTGAGAGGTGTATGTTCCGGGGTCGCAGACCTTGGGCATACGGCAAGAGTTGTCCGCTATTCCTATTGGAATAGTCGGCCAGCTGCCTCCTAAACAGGCCAAGGCATGGCGAGGGGTAAGCTGCGTCCCCACAGCAAACTCCTCTCCCGCTATCGGAAGGGTGTGGGACAAGTACCCAATGCCCGACCTACCCGATGCAGGTTTTTCTAAGGTTTTCCCTGCATTCCTTTAGGCGAATGCCGGGTAGGATCCTTAAAATATAGCCCGGGGGCCCTAGTTAACCCTTGGCTACCTTCCTCTACCCTTCCGCATCCCCCCTTTCTAATCCCTTCCTATGCTATTAAAGGGGAGTTGCCCAATGTGGATCACCCTCATGTAGCCTGTTGCCCTAAAAAAAAAAAAAAAAGATTCCTTCACATCTCTCTCCCTTTTTGAACTGAGGTTCCCATAAGCCGTCGCATCTCGGCCTGGGTTGAGAGGTTTTATGTTCCGGGGTCGCAGACTTTAGGCATACGGTAAGACTTGTTCGCTATTCCTATTGGAATAGTCGGCCAGCTGCCTTATAAACTGGTCGTGGCACGGAGAAGGGAATGCTGCGCTCCCACAGCAAACCTCTCGCGCCATCGGAAGGCCGTGGGACAAGTACCCCATGCCCGACCTACTTGATGCAGGTTTTTCTAGGGTTTTCCCTGCATCACTTTAAGGCGAATTGCTGGTTAGGATCCTTAAACTATAGCCCGGGGGCCCCTAGGTAACCCTTGTCTACCTTCCTCTACTATCCGCATCCCTTCCTATGCTATTAAAGGGGAGTTGCCACCATGTGGATTACCCTCATGTAGCCTGTTACTGTAAAAAAAAATAATTGGATAACAATTTCTGCAAATTCAAGACTAATCAAATCAAATCGTGGTTATCTGTGTTCTATCTATGGCACTACAGCCATGGGTGGGTCTTGGCCTCCTCCATAATCAGCCTCCAATATCGTCACTCCTTCGGCTCTTTCAGTCCATCCTCTTATTCCCGTCGTTCTCAGATCTGCAACGTTCATCGTCCATCCATCTATGCCGTGGCCTTCACTTTCCTCTTTCAGGATTCTATTTGGCATTCGTTCCGTTACATGGCCTCATCCAATCAATCCTCCGTGTCTTCTAACCACATCTTTACCTTCCACCAATTCATTCCAGCTCCACATTACATCCTTCATCTGTCATTACAGGTCCAAATATCTTCCTTTAAGATCCGTCTTTGAAATACTCTGAGGATTTTCACGTCGGTGTCGAGGGTCTCTGCTCCATATATATATATATATATATATATATATATATATATATATTTATATTGCATAATATGCTCGGTTCCCAGCCTGTATTGTTTTTCTTTGCTAATAGACTTGTCACTGTACAACATAACCCTACCAGGTATTTAGATCCAGAAACTCCTTCACGTTTCTTATTTCCGATCTCTCTAAGTCATGAGGTCTTCTTAATCGTGGTTATCAGGTACCGTGCAATCCAAACTACTCAAGAAGCAGCTGCGGATTGCTCTGGCTCCCTAGTTAGTTGTACATAGTTTCTTTATCTAATGCTTCATCTATTTCTTTCGAGAAGTGAGAGAAATAAGCATAGGTACTCTTAGAGAGTTTCTCCGGCTGCAGGGCAATTTGGCCGTCCGCCATCAAGGCTTTATCTCACTGCAGATGTCTTTTCTCATTCCAGAAGAAAAGCCTCAGGGCAGGATTTTCGAGACCTGCGGCGGCGGCGGCCCAAAAAGCCTGCTCAAGAATTAAAGTACGCTTTGATCCTGTAATATTGCTCGACGTTTCGAACCCCGTTTCAGCGCGCGGGTTGACCTTGTAGTAAAAAGTTGCCCCCCAACACTTCAGATATTTAAATTGACGGAAAGGAAGACAAATGTTTGGAAACTATTCTGTTCTTTTCAAAAACGTGTTAGAAGGAAATTTACAGGCTCGTTACTAAACCGGAAGAGACCAGCCATCTTGGATTTCAACAACGCGTTTCACTCATTGTTCTCCGCATCTATCTTCATTTCCTCGGTTTATATACAATCGGACAACACAGACTCTTTCCTATTGCCATACACATTATGTCTTCCCCTTTTTTCCCAATCAAACCGACGTATCGAAATGATTCTAGTTTTAATTTAACGTCATTTTCTTAACAACAAAAAACAGTTGACCTCATACGGACCCTTTTTTTATTTTTCATTTACACTGTCACGACGTTTCGAAACCATTTTTGTATCGTCTTCAGGTATTTTCATATTCTTTCCGTGTTGAAATATTTATAGTGCAAGGAAGTACCCAATGGGACAAGCCTGCGAGGGCTATTCTCTCGCAGGTAACCTGCGAGGGATGTTCTCTCGCAGGCAGAACCTTTTACGAGAGATAAGAAGGGGCTACCTTTGGGTATGCCTTTTCCTCTCCGGTTTTGAACTAAGGTTCCCACAAGCCGAGGCACCTCGGCCTGTTTTGAGAGGTGTATGTTCCGGGGTCACAGACGTTGGGCATACGGTAAGAGTTGTTCGCTATTCCCATTGGAATAGTCGGCCAACTGCCTCCTAAACTGGTCGAGGCACGGAGAAGGGAATGCTGCGTCCCCACAGCAAACTCTTTTCCCGCTATCGGAAGGGCGTGGGACAAGTACCCAATGCATGACCTTCCCAATGCAGACTTTCCTAGGGTTTTCCCTGCATTTCTTTAGGCGAATGCCGGGTAGGATCCTTAAACTATAGCCAGGGGGCCCTAGTAACACTTGGCTACTTTCCTCCACCCTTCCGCATCCTCCCTTTCAAATCCCTTCCTATGCTATTAAAGGGGAGTTGCCCAAAGTGGATCACCCTCATGTAGCCTGTTGCCCTAAAAAAATAATAATAAAAAAAGGATTTAATTTTTCGACTCAAGAAACCAAGGGGTGAGTTGATTACAGTACATTAGTTCTATTGTATCGTAACAACTCCTCAACTCATGTCAGAACAATTATAAACTATACATTAGAGAATTATTACAAATTACTAGTTGAATATTTTTTTTGGTATTATGTCACAACACGTGTAGAATATATTTAAATTGAATTTATATATAAAAAAAAAATCACTTTTCCAGTACCACTGTACCACAACCGCACAAAACGCTATCTGAACGATATAAACAGAATGAAAAGGGGAAAAAAAATTCACTTCCAGACACAATATTATTCCCCGACCATCAATTTCGCTTTCCAAAACATCTTTTCACCTCTCGGTGAATTTCCTGTCCACTTCAGTGAGAAGCACTCAGCAGCCCCTCTCCATACAACAGCCTCTCCAGTTATACAAAAAATTTATATTTTACTATTCAATATTTTGTATTATTAATGTTAAGTAATGTAGAGGCAATGAGAGTGAGTGAGTGAGTGAGTGTGTGTGTGTGAGAGATAGAGATATATATATATAGAGAGAGAGATATAGAGAGATATAGAGAGAGATAGAGAGATATAGAGAGAGATAGAGATAGAGAGAGATAGAGATATATATAGAGAAATAGAAAGAGATAGAGAGAGATAGAGAGAGATAGAGAGATAGAGACAGATAGAGACAGAGAGAGAGAGACAGAGATATAGAGAGATAGAGAGAGAGAGATAGAGATATATATATATATATATATATATATATATATATATATATATATATATAGAGAGAGAGAGAGAGAGAGAGAGAGAGATAGAGAGAGAGATAGCGAGATATAGAGAGAGATAAAGAGAGAGAGAGATAAAGAGAGAGAGAGATAGAGAGATAGACAGAGATAGAGAGATATAGAGAGATATAAAGAGATATAGAGAGAGATAGAGAGATAGAGAGATAGAGAGAGATAGAGAGAGAGAGAGAGAGAGAGAGATATAGAGAGAGAGAGAGATAAAGAGAGAGAGAGAGGTAGAGATAGAGAGATAGAGATAGAGGGATAGAGAGAGAGAGAGATAGAGATATATATATATATATATATATAGAGAGAGAGAGAGAGAGAGAGAGAGAGAGAGAGAGAGAGAGAGTTTATTATTTGGTTTTTAAATATTATTAATTTTTTAAATTTAAATGAGATGAAATAATATTGAAAATTTGTGATTTCTAATATTGTTTTTTTTCTTTTCTTCACCAAGTATGACTAAAAAATAATCACTTGTTACCGTAGCATCGTTACAAAAAGGTACTGGAGGGTTGTTGTTCCATGAAAATATTTTAAAATGTATGTAAAAAGGTCGTTAATTTGATTTATATTATAAATTACTCTGTGTTAAAAGCCAAGGAGATTTTTCAATATATATAATTGATTAAATTGAAAAAAAAACCAGTAAATATATTATTAAATATTTACTCTTTGTATTTTTTTAGGAGCGTTATTTTTATGTTGGCAAATTTAGTGAATATTTTATTTTTTTATAGTTGGCAATGATATGTATTTGCGTACCCTGCAGTGAAATAATTTTCTCCCGGTCATTGCGTTTATTCTTCGGAAACAGACAATGTCCTGAATATCCTGGATATTTTTTGACAGTCAAATCAAAACGTCATATCCTCCGGGGTAGAAACGTGTCAACTTGTCGACTCAGTACAAAGTGCGCAACAATCACTCTGAGAATAGAATAAAGCAAAGGAAATATTAAATTTCCGTTCTTTTTTTTTAACGACTATATATATATATATATTTTTCTCATGTGTGTGACCCCCCCCCCTTCCTCCCCTCCTCCTTTCCCTCTGGCAGAACTCGCGGCGAGGTAATCGAAAAAGTTCCGGTGTTGAATTGTGGTGAGATAAGATCGGCGAAGCAGAACTTAACGAGCTCTTCATAGCAGAGATTTCCAGCAGACACCGAGGCTAATGGCAGGTAATTGCCCCCCCCCCACCACTCACAAGACGTGCCATTACCCTCGCTGTATCCCAGGTAATACAGTTGCAATGCATCACAAGGGGCACGTCGCCTCATTACATACCATTATTTGGATGTGTTATTGGAACAGGAAATTGAGTTTAATGTGAAACAACGCTTTACGATAAAGAATTGGTTGTTCAAAGCAACCTTAATAAAAATAATACGCACGTACGTTTACTATTCCCGTCGTTAACATCGCTGAACACAAAAAGTCGTTAAATGCAATTTTTAATCGACCTAGTGATCGTTTGGTAATTGTTCTGACATAAGTTGGTACGACACAATAGAAATAATGTACTGTAATTATCTCACCCCTTGGTTTCTTGAGTCGAAAAATTAAATCCTTGTACTATAAATATTTCAACACGAGGATTGTCTGCGAGGGTTATTCTCTCGCAGGCAGAACCTTGTAGGAGAGACACGAAGGGGCTACCTTTGGGGATGCCTTTTCCTCTCCGTTTTTGAACTAAGGTTCCCACACAAGTCGAGGCACCTCGGCCTGTTTTGAGAGGTGTATGTTCCGGGGTCACAGACCTTGGGCATACGGTAAGAGTTGTTCGCTATTCCCATTGGAATAGTCGGCCAGCTGCCTCCTAAACTGGTCGAGGCACGGAGAAGAGAATGCTGCGTCTCCACAGCAAACTCCTCTACCGCTATCGGAAGGGCGTGGGACAAGTACCCAATGCCCGACCTACCTGATGCAGGTTTTTCTAAGGTTTTCCCTGCATTTCTTTAGGCGAATGCCGGGTAGGATCCTTAAAATGTAGCCCTGCGGCCCCTAGTTAACCCTTGGCTACCTTCCTCTAACCTTCCGCATCCCCCCTTTCAAATTCCTTCCTATGCTATTAAAGGGGAGTTGCCCAATGTGGATCACCCTCATGTAGCCTGTTGTTCTAAAAAAAAAGGATGCCTTTTCCTCTCCGTTTTTTAACTAAGGTTCCCACACAAGTCGAGGCACCTCGGCCTGTTCTGAGAGGTGTATGTTCCGGGGTCGCAGACCTTGGGCATACGGTAAGAGTTGTTCACTATTCCCATTGGAATAGTCGGCCAGCTGCCTCCTAAACTGGTCGAGGCACGGAGAAGGGAATGCTGCGTCCCCACAGCAAACTCTTCTCCCGCTATCGGAAGGGCGTGGGACAAGTACCCAATGCCCGACCTACCCGATGCAGGTTTTCCTAGGGTTTTCCCTGCATTTCTTTAGGCGAATGCCGGGTAGGATCCTTAAACTATAGACCGGGGGCCCTAGTAATCCTTGGCTACCTTCCTCTACCCTTCCGCATCCTCCCTTTCAAATCCCTTCCTATGCTATTAAAGGGGTGTTGCCCAATGTGCATCACCCTCATGTAGCCTGTTGTTCTAAAAAAAGGATGTCTTTTCCTCTCCGTTTTTGAACTAAGGTTCCCACGAGCCGAGACACCTCGGCCTGTTCTGAGAGGTGTGTGTTCCGGGGTCACAGACCTTGGGCATACGGTAAGAGTTGTCCACTATTCCCATTGGAACAGTCGGCCAGCTGCCTCCTAAACTAGTCGAGGCACGGAGAAGGGAATGCTGTGTCCCCACAACAAACTCTTCTCCCGTTATCGGAAGGGCGTGGGACAAGTACCCAATGCCCGACCTATCTGATGCAGGTTTTTCTAGGTTTTTGTCCTTCACCACTTTTAGACGGATGCCCGGTAGGATCCTTAAACTATAGCCCGGGGGGCCTTACTAACCCTCGGCTACCTTCCTCTACCCTTCCTCATCCCCCCTTTCAAATTCCTTCCTATGCTATTAAAGGGGAGTTGCCCAATGTGGATCACCCTCATGTAGCCTATTACCCATTAAAAACATTTTTCCTACCAGCGGGAGAGACAAGCTGGAAGTTGTCCGCTCATGGCACGGCCGCTCACAATACGTCGCCATTCGTTGTAAATCAATTTCCTGTGAAATAACAGGATTTAACAGTGCCAAACAATTTAACGACAACAAGATTAATGTGCGCCACTTTTCTATCACTCTAAATTTTATTAGTTAATTTACCACTCCTGCATCCGGTATCTGTTAGCTCTAAACGACCATCCTCTCAGTCCTTACCGTCCCCTCTAATTGGATACGGAAAATCCGTTTACCCTCTGGCCCCGTCTCTGTTCGCGAGATGAATGGCGAATTTATTTGTTTTTCCCTTTAGATAAAATAATAAAGCTTTTGTAATATCCTGCACCCAATTTTTTAAATCGATGAACGATGGCGTCCTGTGTTATTGCCAACCACGGGATGCTTTGTTATATTAAATTCAGGCAGATACTGTATCGATTGTTGCCTCTCTTTGGCACACACAAAACGAATGATTTCCTCTCTCCCTCTCTCTCTCTCTCTCTCTCTCTCTCTCTCTCTATATATATATATATATATATATATATATATATATCAAAAGAAACACTAATTACGTAAAAAGTAATATTGCTCGCCGGTTCGTTTACAGAAAGAGAAACACGATGATTATGACCACGGTACTTGTTATAAAATGAAAGAAATTTAAAGATGAAAATCTGTAATAAAAAATTGGTTCGACGAGATAAATTTAATATGAGAAACAAATACACAGGAAAAAGAAAATTAAAAATCGCTGGACGCTTCCGCGCTACTCTGCTTTAACAGCATGTGAACATAGAAGAGTAAACCAAAGATATATTTATTTTTTTGGGCAACAGGCTACATGAGGGTAATCCACATAGTGGCAACTCCCCTTTAATAGCATAGTAAGGGATTTGAATGGCGGGATACGGAAGGGTAGAGGAAGGTAGCCAAGGGTTAACTAGGGACCCCCGAGCTATGGTTTAAGGATCCTAACCGGGCATTCGCCTAAAAGTAATGCAGGGAAAACCCTAGAAAAACCTGCATATAGTAGGTCGGACATTGGGTACTTGTCCCACGCCCTTCCGACAGCGGGAGAGGAGTTTGCTAAGATATCATATAATTAGTTGGTAATTTATAGCGTGAAATTTAATATTGACAGTGTTCGAATGATTTATAATGAATAACATTATTATTATTTTGTTACTTTTAGATTCCCAGACTAATATGGCGGGCGTTTTCAAAACAAAAATTGTGATTAAATTTATAAGGGTGTTTAGTAGTTGCTTCTTCTCAGACTGAAATTAGATTCATGTTCTCTGTTTCTAGTAATGAAATGCCCTTTCAGTTTGTCCAATGTAACATGAACTACAATTAGGACAATAAATTTTATAAACAAAATTATTTGTGACGTAAAGTTGGTAGGATCTTTGTGTTTTTTTTAAAAAAATATTTATATTATCACTGTTTTGTCTGTATTGGTTATCTTTATTATTAATAGGGAAACGAATCGGTAATAAGTAATTTTTAAGCGCTACATAAATTGATATATGAAAAAAACAAAGTAAAAAAAGTATATAATAATATGATAAATAAAAAATCAGCCAATTTTAAGTCATGAAACAAAAATGTATTAATTAAATTAACAACGTCTCATCGCTTAAGACTGGAAAGAGAAGAAAAAAAATCACAGGGCTTAGTGCACAAAACACACACTGTGAAACTCAATAATTGCTATGATCCCTTATAGTTATGCAACCCTTTCGGCTGTCTCAGTGACGTTGGGTGGTCTTATCGCTTTTGAGTGTTTGTTAACTGACCAGTGCAGTTGTGTCGCTCTAGGCTCTTCTTTAGCACCATGAGGAAAGGGGACAAGGATCCCTGAAACGTTGTTGTGTGGTATTTTTATTATCACTTATTTTCTCTGTATTTAGCCGTCTTTATTATTATAATAGTAAACCTTAGAACTTTTATCCCCTGAATAATAGAGAACATTTGAATAACTGGACCACCCAAATTATCAAGATAGGCAAATATGTACTTTTCTTTTTAATAATTTTCAATCAGGCGTTAATTTTTAATTTCAATATAAGTACAAAAAATCTAATTAAAATATAATCTCAACCCCAATTTTTTTTAATGACAGGAGTAAAACAAATAATGGATTAAACATATTTAGAACTTTTCCCCTTGAAACTAAATTATTCCATGAAGTATCGCGTGGCCTTCCTAGATTTCTTTAATGACGTCCATTCTGGGAAAATTTTGAACTTTGGAAGGGGGTTGTCCGTTAATTATTTACACGTTTCTCTGCGGCTTAAGAAATCGATTCTCGAAACGGTGGAGTGAAGTTCGCAGTAAATCGAAACGGTCTGTATTAATTAGCTGTCGATCCGGATTGTCACGAAAAGCTGTAATGGCGGCATGTGTCTTGGAATTATTGATAAATATTTCACGTTCTACGTCAGAAATTTTCATCGGCTTCACTCGTTACGTAAAGAAAAGAAAAATACATTCGTTAGTCGCAATCGTAAGTGTTGTTACGTAACCAACCACCTTGTGTAACAACTTTTTTTTAGGGCAACAGGCTACATGAGGGTAATCCACATGGTGGCAACTCCCCTTTAATAGCACAGGAAGGGATTTGAAAGAGGGAATGCGGAAGGGTAGAGGAAGGTAGCCAAGGGTTAACTAGGGGCCCCCGTGCTATGGTTTAAGGATCCTACCCGGCATTCATCTAAAAGAAATGCAGGGAAAAACCATAGAAAAACCTGCATCAGTTAGGTCGGACATTGGGTACTTGTCCCACGCTCTTCCGATAGCGGGAGAAGAGTTTGCTGTGGGGACGCAGCATTCCCTTCTACATACCTCGACCAGTTCAGGAGGCAGCTGGCCGACTGGTCCAATGGGAACAGCGAACAACTCTTACCGTATTCCCAAGGTCTGTGACCCCCAGGAACATACACCTCTCAAAATAGGCCGCGGTGCCTCGACTTGTGGGAACCTTAGTTCAAAAACGGAGAGAGGAAAAGGCATCCCCGTAGGTAGCCCCTACCTGTCTCTCCTACAAGGTTCTACCTGCGAGAGAATAGCCCTCGCAGGCCTTCATTATGGAGTTTGCTACAGTTACTTGTTTCTTTATATTTCAAACAAAACACAGAATAGGGAAAACATGTAGAAGACATGACACCCGAAACAGGAAAAATAAAATAATGTGAATTTTTTGTAAATACTTGGCGGGGGGGGGGGGCGGTCAATAATTACATATGTAGGAACATGTGAATATAGAGATATACAAACTAAAATTGCAATGGCAAAGAGTTTACATGGAATAATTTAGAATAAAAATTTAACAAAGAAAAAACAAAAAAACAAATTTCTAAGGGCATAATAACACAGAAAATTCTATGTTATGGAAGTGAAACTTGCCCCCTGACAAAAAGAACAAAAAATGAAAAGAGTAGAATTTGATTATCTGAGGAGAAGTCTTCAAAACAAACAACAAGACAGGATAAAATTAAGAAATGAGCTCCTTTTGGAAAGAAATGAACGTAACCAGGTCTGTCGTTAAAAAGGATTCAAAATCAAAAACCCGTACATGGTTATGGTCACGTACAAAGAATGAAAGATGGCCAAAAAGAAATATACCAACGGTCACACCTCCTGGAAAAAAAATAAACAGTCGAAGACCCACATTAAAGTGGGAAAACCCATGTGAAAACCATAATGGAGGATAGGAATTTAGAAAGAGAGAGATTAGAACGACAGACAGAAATGGAAATTGAAGACGGGCAAACCTATAAAAGGAGGGGGGGGGGAGAAGCCGAAGAAGAAGAAAGAAGAAATGCCTTACAAAATAACAGACATATTTTTGGAGGACCAGAAAATAATTATTATAAGTATACTTCATCATTGTCCGAGTGGTTATTTATTCTAAATTTATTATGAATGGGTCCGGAATTAATTAAACATTAAATTTCTCGGTCATTTTAAATAATCTATAATTAACCCATTCTGAACCCCACGCCGAATATCGACGACGACGGCGGCGGCTGTCTCGGTAGTTTTCGCTATATTTTTATATATCATACCCTGCACCCGCACCCCTAGAAATGTCGAACCATTACAGTGAGTTTTTCTAGAGTGTGAGTAATGCGTGTCTTAAGTATTCTCGAAATTCTTCCATGTATTTACATACACGATTATATGCATATATATATATATATATATATATATATATATATATATATATATATTGTAATAAATAATGGCGATCTAATTAACTAAATTATTTAACAAGAGATAATTTAATTAATGTTAAAATTAATTTTCTCTACGTTGGCAAGCCGAAATTTAAATAATTTAATAAAATTTGTGTTTTTTTAAATTAATTAATTACTGTTTTTTAATCATTACATTTTTGGCTTCCACAACGTGGGCAATTAATTTAATTAACTTTTCTATCTATTCATAACAATGTGGTCCGCAACGTGGGGCAAATTAAATCAATCTTTTTTTATTTAATAAATTTTGGCGTGCCAACGTAGTGTAAATTAATTGTAACATTAATTAAATAATCTTTTGATAAAGAATTTTGTTAATTAGATCGCCATTATTTATTACAATATATATATATAATGTGGCATTTCAATTAAGATAATTTAAAACTTTTATCTACTAGATGGAGTATAAGAAGAAAAAGAGAGATGATGTAATAACTTTGTGATAGTGAGAGTCTCGGTGATTGATTGATGAGGAGAGGAGATCTTTGATGGGAGATGTAATGGCGGAAAAAGTAGAAACAAAATCGATTAAACTAATTTTTGAAGTTTATACTTTGTAGAGTAGAAAGGCTGAGTAGTTAGTAATTCAAAAAACGGGGAAAAATATATCACAATATATATATATATATATATATATATATATAACTAATTCACATTCAAACTTGGATAGTGAGGAAGGATAGAAATAAATAGGAGAAATAGGAGGATTGCGCTTTATGTGAATTCATATGCTCGGGCGAAGAATTACGCACATAGAAAAGCATATGTTGAAAGCAGAGAGAAGGAAGGAAGAAGAAGGAATGACTGAAAATATTTGACCCAGGCGGGACTTGAACCCACGTATTCTGCTTAGTACACAGACGCCTTAACCATCTCGGCCACCGGTCAAGTTCCTGACCAGGCAAATATAGACAGTCTTATTGTGGACAATTAATAGTTTTAGTGGAGGAATGGATAGAGTAGAGGGAATGAAGTATTAGGAGCTTCCATTAAGGAATAAATACAATAAATATATATATATATATATAAGTACTAAAGTAATGCATCAAAGACGATCACCTACTTTTATTTTTAAATAATCACATCCATCTCGTATGTTTATTTTTACCTCCTCTACAAACAGCTCCGGGTTTAACCAGTCCCATGATTGTTATCCCAAACTCTTGCATGCAAATTAGCAGCTATTGATTATTGCCCAACAATTAAAACAACGTCCACATGCCATCAAGACTTGAACCAATAAGCTTAATGGGATCTGCAAAGTAATCTGCGAAATTAACTAAGCTCCATCAATAATTAATCGCCATCTTATGAAAACAACGGTCATTAACTGGTGGGCTTGTTTGTTTGCAAGATACTGAAGGGTTCCGTTAATAGACCATATAATTGGAGCATTATTTCTCAAATAACGTAAAATTAAAATTAATTTTGGTGTAATTAACGTGCCATTGAATCTTTCAGTAATGTGGAGAAATATGTGAATGTAACATTATTTGGGTATTCAATTGTCTAATTATTACAAGTAGTCATTGTAATAAAACGTATCAAAAATTTTTTCCGTCCCCTCTTAGAAACTTTTGTAAAAATATGCTCCAATGGAAGTGTTACATATTTTTCTTTTGTTGGTATGTTTATCGATTGCAGAGACGACGATGTGTGTGTGTGTGTGTGTGTTTTTATTGTATCACTTGATCGTGCTCGCTATTTTGGGCTATTTCTTTATCTGTATTGTGGGAACATAACTGGATGTTTGTTCTTACCTGCACGTAATTACTGGCTTTGGTGCGATTGCGGTAGTAGTGAGAGGGGAACGCCGGCAGTTACGTCACAGTGAAGGCCTGGAATAACGACGCCCTGCCTCGTCCATTAGCAGCGACGCAGGAACTACGCTTCCCGGGTCTTGGTCTCCAACAGCGCCGACAGTCACCTACATTCAAATACCCTTATTAATCGATTTAAACTAAATAGATAATACTAAAAAATGAAACAAGGTCGATCTATTTGTCCCTTTTTTTATAGAGCAGGAAATTTGGGGGAAAAAAAATTCAGAACACTTTATAGGTTAAAATGAAAAAAAAATTGCGTCTGATTGAAAATAATTAATAAGAAAGATAGCCAAATACAGACAAAAAGTGACAATATAAATACCACACACAGCGTTTCTGGGATCCTTGTCCCTCTTTCGTCAGGTACTAAGAAGAGCCTAGAGCGACACAACTGCACTGATCAGTTCCTCAACACTTAAAAGCGACGAAAACGCAACGACAACGGGAGACCCGAAGGGGTTGCATAACAATAAGGGGAGAGCAACGACACTGGGAAAACAGAAGGTTCATCGTAACAATAAGGGATCATAGCAATTGTTGAGTTTCATAGTTGTCGGTTTGTACAGTAATAGCTGTGATGTTTGATTTAATGTGAAGCATCTCTGGAATTGTACTTGGTGTCAACGTCTAAAATCTTTGCCAATCTGATGTATGTTTAGATATGTTTGGATACTGCAGATTGTTTATCAATGGGAAGTTTGATATTAGACGCACGTTCCTTGACACGTGTATTATGGGAACGTTTTGTTCGCCCTATGTAGCAGGAATTACAATCAGAGGGAGAGATTTTGAAAACAACACAATGTTTGCTGTAGGAGTCCATTGGGTTCTTGTGGGGTTTTTTTTGTCAAGTATGAAAGAGTATTAGTAGATAATAAACTTGGGTCACGTGTATAAAATGGATGATGACAGGTTGGTAAAGAAAGTTTAAGCAATGGAACCCACTAACAACAAAAATAAGGAGGAAGACCAATGACGTTCTGCAAGATCTTAAGAAGGTGAACATGAAGAATTGCACGAAGAAGGCTGTGAATAGAAAAAGTTGGAAGGCTATAGTAGAGCAGGCCAAGAGGTTGTTGCGCCTTCAAAGAAGATATATATATATATATATATATATATATATATATATATATATATAATTTAAACCCGATTTTAATTCAAATTAGGATTATAAAGGCAAAAAAAAGATGGATGTTTTATATTCTTTTTCACTTTATAGGTTATCTGAGATTTCTTTTTCTATATACAAAATTGTATTATTTATTTGCTCAGCTTGTTTCATGCACACTTCCTCTATCTTTCTGTTTTTCTAGTCTCCTTTGTTTTCTTCGCTGGGAGTATATCTATTTATCTTTTTTTTCTGATCTTCTAGATGATCTTTCATGTCATACCTTTAATCTGCCTCCTTATTTCTGTATTTTCTTGTTTCTTGACTTTTTATTCCTTTTCTTTTTCTTTTAATTTTGTCTACTGCAGGACTAGTGGAACACCAGAATAATCTCAATAATAAATTAAATTATGTCTTCAATTTTAATTTATATATATTTTAGCCGCTCCGCTACCCTCCTTTCGTTTTTTCGTTGATTATTCAAGTTTGGGCGCCAGGTAATTTTTGGGATAGAATCACCAAAACACTTTTTTAATCTTTCATAATTTTATTTAATCGAACATGAGACGTAGGTCACTTTCAGGGCGTGGTTTATCAATTATTTGGAGCACGTCCATCTTCGGTCGAGTCCAGCCTGGAACTGACCATTACGCTTCTGCCCTTGGCCGGCCTAAAACAACATCGCATTTCCGGCACCTGCATAAACACAACCACTGTAGTCACCCCCGCCAAGGGCGCTCGACCGTACCTCGCAACAATCATGTTACAATATATATATATATATATATATATATATATGTATATATATATATATATATAATCATCAAATATAAACTTAAAGTTACGAGACACATAAATATAAAAATGACAAGTTATCCCATCACTACTTTAGAAAAGGTTTAGTGTAAAATTTCAAAAGTTAAATAAAAGCAACATTTTTACTAGAAACACTTAGAAAATATTATGAAAGTGGAATTTAGATTTTAAAAAAAGTCAAAAATATTTACAAAAATTTCTAAATACATTTACAAATATTTACGGTACTGAACTAAATAGTCTTATTCGTCCTATAAATACGAAATAGGACAAATAAAAACATAATTAAGAACGTCTAATTAAGAAATATCGATTATCGTACGTCAATGATAGTACGAGGTGATTCTCCCGTTATCAAATAATTTAGGCAAACGATGAATAAGCAAATAGTTAACGGACGTTTTCTCCGTCAATTAAAAATTCACGGAGGTTAATTTTTACTGTTCCGTCAGTCTCCCCCGAAAAAAAATAATATATAACCTGTGTAACATAATTTTTGCGGATAAAGCATTATAAATTATTGAAATAAAAGGGATTGTTCCCCCCCCCCCCCGCTAATGGCTCTATTAATATTCACCGTCAGAGATAACTTTGAGTAGGTTTGCTAGTATTCTCTGGACCGAACGTCACTCGCGGAGCTGAGCCAGCCTCGTTTTATGTATGACCTTTATTCCCTGAGAGCGACAGACAGAGAGAGAGAGACAGCACTCTGCAGGAAAATAAATGGGTCAATTACATACACTAATTATCGACTGCAATCTTAATTAAACGCGGAACGTTGTTGCATATTTAAAATGGGGACATTTATTGCAGTTTAATAGCCGGTTACGGTAATATTTATTGTAATTTGTAGCCATGTTTCGAAGGATATATTTTCACCTCTTCCTCCACCAGTGTTTAGCTCTATTTATACATTTTTACTATACCCTGGTGCTTCACGTTCGTTGTAATTTTACTCGTTATTTTAATTAGTCATGTAGGTTCCTGTGTTAGGACTTCACACACACACACATATATATATATATATATATATATATATATATATATATATATATATTGTGGTAATTACGAATATGTAATTATTTTAAAAATAAAATGTTTACTATTTTCATTATCGGCAGCGTAAATATGAGGCCGTTGCATTAGAGCTTAAGGATTGTCTACAAGAATATGGAGCCTACAATGCCTGCTTGCTAGAGTTGCATTGTTGCCTCAGGCAGCGTTGAGACGTACGGAGCTTGGAGAGTTGCTCGGAGCAGGATGGCGGAAGGTTTGTGATTGGAGACGAGTCCATTATTCAGAGTTCCCTGGGACCACGACTGAGCAAGTGTGATTTGGAAGCTGAGAAATGTTGTA
The DNA here is from genome assembly GCA_037074705.1 of Zhengitettix transpicula. Lineage (NCBI taxonomy): Eukaryota > Metazoa > Arthropoda > Insecta > Orthoptera > Tetrigidae > Zhengitettix > Zhengitettix transpicula. Next base: position 14,959,711 of record CM073594.1, on the reverse strand, counting down.
TTAAAAAAGTCCCCGTGTTTTTCTAGTTTGGAATTATAATTAGTCTGTTGCCATGTTCGAGGAATTATCTAGGTTTTAGAGAACAAAGATATCAACGGTGATTGTTCTAACAAAGTTATCAACAGTTAGGAGCAGAAAGTGATTTGTGTGTTTGCAAAGTAAAACGTCTTTAAATTCAGTGATATATGGCCTTTGTGTGATGTGTGTTAAAGAGACAAGTGAGGTCAAGCCCAGACGAACAAACAAGGGTAAAGTAGACAAAAATAGAATTTTGTAAACCCTTGTAGTGTAAATATAATTATCCTCAGATTTCGAACATTTCATTTAAAATAATAATAATAATTTAAGTCAGGAATATTTTTTCCTCGTAAGATTTAATTGTCATTTATGTAATAACTATCTTTATTGGAGGTGGCCCTGAAAAATTAAGCCGTGGCACAACAAAATCAACTTGTAAAATTTCAACTGAGATAAAAATTTGTTTTATTAAATTCTTTTTGTTATATTTTAAATTGTTTTGTTGTCATTTCAATCCTTTCATTTTTAGTTTGTTTTAGGCGCCCAACGTGGAGCTCATGTTCATTTAAAATTAAACTTTTAATTTGAAATTACAAAATTTGTGCTTCAAATGCATAAAATTAACTTCTATTTTGTTTATTACAATATACATATATATATATATATATATATATTTTTATTAGATCACAGAGAATATACAAAATTGTATTGTTTGACATTGTCATGGCGACTCTGAGCTAACTGCGCCGCACCGCACCGTAGCATATATTCTTTGGTAATTTGATTTCCTTGCTCCTGGGAGTTGGCGCGCCAAATTCCAATAATCTCCGTGAAAATCAGCCACAGGTCATCAGGGTTGCCATTACACCAGGTAAAAAAGTTTTAATTTACCGTCTGTCACGGGTCAAACCTTCAAAACTACAGCATGTCATTTAGTCTTCTTGTATCTATCCTGTTAGCGTTGAGTGAATAGTGCGTGTGTGTTTGTGTGTGTGTGTCGGATCCCCGTTCCAAAAAAACTCTGTGAATTTAGTAACTTGTTTCGTTTAGTAGTGATGGTTTACTTTGGTAAGTTCTTTGTTATTTCTTTTTTTCTGTCTGTAGTCATACTATATTTTTTTTGTGTAGACAGGCTACATGACGGTAATCGACATAGTAGCAACTCCCCTCTTATAGCATAGGAAGGGATTTGAAAGGGGGGATGTGGAAGGGTAGAGGAAGGTAGCCAAGGGTTAACTAGGGCCCCCGGGCTATAGTTTAAGGATCCGTTCCGGCATTCGCCTAAAAGTAATGCAGGGAAAAGTCTAGAAAATCCTGCATCAGGTAGGTCGGCCATTTGGTACTTGACCCACGTCCTTTCGAGGGCGGGAGAGGAGTTTGCTGTTGGGTCGCAGCTTACCCCTCGCCGTGCCTTGGCCTGTTTAGGAGGCAGCTGGCCGATTATTCCAATAGGAATAGCGGACAACTCTTACCGTATGCCCAAGGTCTGCGACCCCGGAACATACACCTCTCAGAACAGGCCGAGGTTCCTTAGTTCAAAAAACCAGAGAGATGTGGAGGCATCCCCAAATCCTCTCCCAGGCTTCCTTGAGTCATACTATGAATATAATCAATTGTAAATACCTTATCTGTAGGAAAATACCTGATAAAAATAAAAAAAAAGGTATCGAAACGTCGTCATAATTTTTTTTTAAATAATTATTTATTTCTAACAATCTGTCTTAAAAACAGACATTTAGTTATTCTTTTGACATAGAGATTAAAAGTCATGGTGATAAACATTTCCATTGAAAATTTTTGAAAAATTACCGCTAGCAGTTTGTAGCGTTTTTGTTCACGTGAATCTTTTTTTAAAAAATTAAATCAAGAGGCTTAAATCGTTTGAACCAAGGCTCTTCGGCCATCGGATATGTTACACGTTTGTTTGGATGAACACTTCAGTAACCGTGGATAGTCCCAAGTCTTGAGGAATTACTTCGTCACAATTAAAAAATAAAAGTGTCTGTATAAGGTCATCAACTGTTCCATTACAGCACAAGGTACTTCGTCTGCGAACACCTTCCGAAATTTCATTTCATCTTCAGTCTCCATCAACCTTCCACCATCTTTATCGCTTACGACCAAGAAATTGCAAATTCTTCCTATAGAAACATTGATTGCGCCCCCCCCCCCCCCGCCACCGCCCCCGTTACCTACGGAAGACCCTCCAGCACCCAAAGAACTTTAGTTTTTGCCTGAATAGCGAGGGAGATTAACTTGAGAGGGGGAGAGAGAGATTATTGTTCGTCAGAAATGCCTCGGGAGAGACGTTGTGCCTTGACATCAAACTACCTCAAAGAAAAGAAGCCGCGCTTAGTCATATTATCACGCAGAGGGTGGAATACAACGGTAACCAGGGAAGGGAGGGAACAAACAATGGACATCTACATAAAGAACGGCAAGACATAGGGGGGGGGGGGGGGGTTCTTAATAACTGCAACCCTGAAGATCTGCCTCCTTTAAGGTTTTCTGAAGATTTTTTTTTCACCCATTTTCTTTGTCAATGTGGTAGAAAGGAAACTGCGAGGGTGTTTTGGTAGAAAAGAAAGTATCAGGTTGGAAGGAACGACAAGCCTCGTTCTTACAGCTATGGTATGACGGCCCAAACACAGTCGCAGTACCACTTAAATTCTGTCCAACGCTTCTGCTTTCACTTTTACAATGCTTCTTGGACTGAGATCGAACTCAATTATCATCGTGAATAGTTTTCGTGGTATCATATAAGTAATTTTGATCATCTTTTTAAATTAATTTTATTAATTTAGTACCTGATGACGTCCACCAATGGTATCCCTACCTTGCAGTGGTGGTGGGGCTCGAGTGGTCAAGTGATCGTGAGAGCTACTGGCAGGGTCTTCCTTGCTGGACAGATCTAAGGTGATGGCCGAGACTAAATGGGATACCCTGGCCCTCCAGGTTGGGGGGGGGTGGTGTTGGGCTTGAGGTTAACACCGTCCTCCGGTAAAAAGACCAAAGTAACGAAAATCCAAAGAGTTGCAGGCCGGACGGATGAATAGACAGCATGCACCCTGGACAACGAATGGGGGTTGGCCATGTAACACGAATGAAGGTGTCTGAGGTGGCAAAGAAGATTCTACTGGAAACCCCCAGGAGGACAAAGAGAACAAGGTAGACCCCGAAAAAGATGGTTGGACGGAGTGGAGGAGGATCATCTACGGAAGCTGGAATTCTACTTGGAATCCCCAGGAGGACGAAGAGAACAAGGTAGAACCCGAAGAAGATGGTTGGACGGAGTGGAGGAGGATCATCTACGGAAGCTGGGATTCTACTTGTAATCCCCAGGAGGACAAAGAGAACGAGGTAGAACCCGAAGAAGATGGTTGGACGGAGTGGAGGAGGATCATCTACGGAAGCTGGAATGTATAAATTGGAAGAGGACAGCGTATGACCGTAAATGACGGAAGAAGCTCGACGGAAAGGCCAAGGTTCACTACGGACTGAAGCGCCATGGAAGAAGAAGAACCTGATGCCTTCCCAAAGGTGGGTAGAAACGATTAATTCCTTTTAATACTTTCATGTCATATAATTCCCTAATTGATTAAAAATTAATAATAAAAAATACAGCGAAAGGCAGAACAAAATAAGTGAGAATATAAATACCCCACAATTTAATTAATAATTTTTAATTAACCATTTAATAAAATGAAAAAATTTACGTCCCATTGAAAATAATGAATAAGAAAGATAGGCAAGTATAGACAAAAAAAGGGGTAATATAAATACCACACAACGTTTCTGGGATCATTTGTCCCTTTCGTCAGGTGCTAAGAAGAGCCTAGAGCGACACAACTGCACTGGTCAGATGACAACAGCGCAGTTGTGTCGCTGTAGGCTCTTCTTAGCACCTGACGAAAGAAACAAGGATCCCAGAAACGTTGTATTACCCTTTTGTTTTTGTCTGTATTGGAAATCTTTCTTATTCATTAACAATTTAATAATGTGTGAAATTTATATTATCACTTATTTTGTCTGTACTTGGCTATATTTCTTATTATTATTATCCTCTAATTTAATTGCTTTAAATTAATTCATATTAGTCTGACTTCATTAACACATATATATATATATATATTTATTTATTCGTGATTAATATTATATATATATTGTAATACCAATTAAAGAGACCATTAATTGTATTAATGTAATTGGATTGTTAGCGGCACGAGTTTTGAAAGTAACAATCAGGGCTCTTTGTCGGCGACTGTTGCCGGGAAATGCGCGCGAGGAGGAAGTCATTCTACGTCGAGAACTGAAACGTTAAAGGAGTCTGGCGAACGTTACAGTAAAGCGAGGATGCTGATCTAAAATTATGTATAGCGCGGTCGAGGAAGTCCAACTGCGAGATGTGTTAGTTTACATAAAACGCGAGTAAACAACTTTAACGGAGAGACTCAAATAATAATCGCAAATTAGGTTTTGCTTCACACAGACTGAACTAAATTCCGCATAGAGGCACCAAGGAGGCCTAGTATGTCCGAGGGCTGACTGAGGGGGCGGCTGATCCAAAGTTCCAGTTGGTCGAGAACGAGAACATCGACCGTGTGTATTAAAAAAAATTTAATGTGTAGAATCAGTGAATAATGGCCTTTTTAGTGAGTGTTGTCCTCAAGCTCCAAGAATCAGATCTGGTACCAGAAAGACAATTCGTGAGTACAAAACAATTATTTTAAAATCTGTAAACGAGGATTAAAGGTAGAAGTCGTTCGTTTTTCTTTTCATTTAGTTTATTTTCTTATTGTATGAAGTTAGCTTCAATGAGTTTGAGTTGTTAATGTTAGTTTATTAAAGTGGATTGTTCTTACTGTCAAACCCAGTAAAGACCCTGAGATAACGAGAATCTTGACGTATTTGATTGTAAAATATAAAGGTGTAGAACGCCACGAATTGCAAAATTGAAATAAAATATTTTCTTGTTAACTTGATGAAAGTCGGCGGATAAAGTAGGGATTACAATTTGTACCTTTAAAGAATAAATTTTTAAATCTTATTAATTTTGGTAGTTAATTCTTTTAATTGAGACAACCTTTGAATTATTACAATATATATATATATATATATATATATATATATATATATATATCACTATAGTCTCTGATATTTTCCCTGATATTTATGAAATTTCTAATATTATTGTAACAAATGTTCACGATTAGTCTCGTATTGTTAATTATCCGTGTGTGTACGTACAGATATTAGCAAAGACATTACTCTACTATCAAAATATTTATGCAAAACTTTGTTTATCAATGAATAATATTTACAAGCTCCATGGAATTTTTTTCTTTCTCGTCTGACTGTCACAGTTTTGTTTTACGTTCAAAGAACTTGGATTTCCAACGATTCCATATATAAACAAGGGGATTTTTTTTCCCGCCACATCAGCAAGAACCGGCGTTATATTGAATTTAATTCCGGAGCAGTACTTTAGTTAATAATTTCATTGTATTTTTTATTTTTTTGGTATTAATTTCAGGTGTTTGCTTTTGAGGGGACGCTCCACATTCCTCCGACATAAAAAAACAAAAACCAAAAAAACGCAGAGCGAGTGAGAGTTAGTTTTCCCGCGCTGCTGTTGAGTTCGTTTCCTACGGATTAATAATATTCCTATTCGTGTGTCCGACGAGTTCAAAACCGTTTCACGCCGCCGTTGTCAGGCAACGACGGTCTGACAGCTCTGTTCGTTTAGTTTTTGTTTTTTTTGTTCTGTTTGCGGTTGAAAGAAACAAACGTCTGTCGGCCTTCATAACGGTGAACGTCACTGAAGTTTAGCGGCGCGCTTTTACATGACAAGAGCGACCACGAGTGTGTAAATAGGGTTAGGAAGTATTAGTGAACCGCTTTGGACAGTTGGTAACTGTTAGCGCGAAACATCTCTGGACGGATATGTCAGGCTCGAACACTTCAAGTAAAACTACTGTGTTACAACCACAGCCGAATGAAATTAAAGATGGCGCTTGGAAAGTGTCACAAAATATATAATAGGTAAGTGGACAGACAGGTAAAAAAAATAATTTTAGTATAATAAAAGACCAGTACGAAGGCAGACTCCGTGGAAAGTAAATGTTACTCTCCAAAGCTTTCGACAGAATTCTGTCATATTCATTCTACTTAAAACTCAAACATCAATCAGGATTTAATATATTTGTATATCTACACTCACATCTCCTTTGCGTTATTATACTGGAAAAAATATTACATTAATTTACAATAAATATTAATTTTTTTCTCCGGCTTTAAAGTTAAAGAGACGTTTTTCTGCATCGAGATTAACCCACTTATTAATTAAAGTAGATCATCAGGTTTATATGTTACGTACTTTATGCATTCGTGATATGACTGTATACTTGCAGATTAGTAAAAAATCTGACCTATTTACATAAATTACATATGCGACTCCCTCAGTCAAAAATAAGTTATTGCTATTTCTTCTTGTACATTAAAAAAATTAATATTTTAGGATTATTGTTGTTACATAGAAATGTTACGGAGAAAAAATAAATAACTATAATACATAAAAATAAACAATAATAAATAAATACAGATAAACAATAGTAAATAAAGATAAAAAATGAAAAACAAATAAGAAAAAAACAATAATAAATAAAGATAAAAAATAAAAATAATCAATAATAAATAAGGATAAAAATAAAAATAATCAAGAATAAATAAATAAAAATAAACTATAGTAATTAAATAAAAATAAACAATATTAAATAAATGAAAATTATAAAAAACAAAAATTAACAATAACAAGTAAATAAAAATAAACAATAATAAATAAAGATACGAAATAAAAAATAATAAAAAACAAATTTATCAATAATAAGTAAATAAAAATATACAATAATAAATAAATAAAAATAATAAAAAACAAAAATTACCAAAATAAATAAAAATAAACAATAATAAATAAATAAAGATAAACAATAGTAAATAAAGATAAAAATGAAAAAACAATAAGTAATAAAATAAACAATTATAATTAAAGATAAAAAATAAAAATAATAATAAATAAGGATAAAAAATAAGAATAATCAATAATAAATAAATAAAAATAAAAATAATCAATTATCAATAAATAAAAATAAACTATAGTTATTAAATAATAATAAAAAATATTAAATAAATAAAAATGATAAAAAACAAACGTTTACAATAACAAATAAATAAAAATAAACAGTAATTAAGAAAGATACAAAATAAAAAAAATTAGGATAAAAAATAAAAATAACAAATAAATAAAAATAAACAGTAATAAATAAAGATATTAAATCAAAAATAAAAAATATGGATAAAAAGTAAAAATAATAAATAAATAAAAATAATAAAAAAAGCAAAAATTATCAATTATAAGTAAATAAAAATATACAATAATAAATAAATAAAAATAATAAAAAACAAAAATTAATTATATTTTAAAATAAACAATAAAAAGAACAAAAATGAACAATAATAAATAAATGAAAATAATTATAAGCAATAATAAATAAAAATTAACAATAATAAATAATAATAATAATAATAATAAACAAAAATTAGCAAAAATAATTAAATAAATAAAAATATAAAAAAAATTAAAAACAAAAATAAATAATAATTATAGATAACAAATAAAAATAAACAATAATAAAGAAATAAAAAACAGAAATTAACAATAATAAATAAATAAAAATAAACAATTATCAAAAATAAAGAATATTAATTAATAAATAATAAAGTAAAGAAAAATAATGAAATGAAGAAAAAGTAATTAATAAGTGAGTGTTGTATTTTTCAATGGTGATATAAAATTAATTAAAAACAAACTAACGATGAACTTAGCATTATAATTGACCTTTCTTTGTAATTATAAAACTTATTTAACTATACATTTTTTTAAAAAATTTTATGTTACAATATTGAAACTCATTTGTTTAAGTATAAACTGCGGTTGAAACGTCTTAGCCAGCAATCGGGTTGGGATGAATGAAAAATAAAATTAATTCTCGTGCAGTGAACACGTCGTCGGCAAGTTCTGATATGAAGTGTGTGAGTCACCTTGATTTATAGTGTCATTATGTTTTATTGCGTTTGCAGCTAATTGCATTGTGCTGTCTCCGGAGAGAGGCTTTACAATTGAGTCCTCGTCGGCGTGGATTCCTGCGGTGCACGGCGACTTCCGTTCGCCATCTTGTACGTGTCGCCACGCAAATTGTTCCATTATATTCAATGCAAAGGCGGCAGTTTGCACTCGTGCATGCACAGCGCCCCACAAACCGCCCCCCGAGAATATTGATGAGGCGCCAGAGAGAAGTGACGACACCTCGCAAGTATTTACTTCGTCCCCCTTCTGCAGTGAATGCTTCGTTAGTTGCAAGCACAAACGATTTCTTTTTTTCTTCCCCCCCCCCACCACCCCTGCATCACGCGTGCTGCTGTATTAAAACGAATAGTTCTCATTAACTATTTGACAATGTGTAATTAGAAGGACCACAAATATAGTATTATTATTTTTCCAAGGTATTGATTACGCGTGTACAAATTATTATCTGTGTGTGCGAATAAATCGATCGACTTTTAACCAAACAGTTGTTACCAATCCCAAAGAGAATGTAGTTATCCATAGTCGATAATTAATTCGAGTTACGAATTTACCTAAAATACGAATAGTTCTCATTAACTGTTTGACAAGGAACTTGACGATGAGTAATTATAAACGTACAAATAAATTAATTAAAAATATAGTATTATTAATTTCAAATGTTTTGATTACGTGTGTAAAAATTAACATCTGTGCGTGCGAATAAATCGATCGACTTTTAACCAAAGAGAATGTAGTTATCCGTAGTCGATAATTAAATCGAGTTACGAATTTACCTAAAATACGAATAGTTCTCATTAACTATTTGACAAGGAACTTGACGATGAGTAATTATAAACATACAAATAAATTAATTAAAAATATAGTATTATTAATTTCAAATGTTTTGATTACGTGTGTAAAAATTATCATCTGTGCGTGCGAATAAATCGATAGACTTTTAACCAAAGAGAATGTAGTTATCCGTAGTCGATAATTAAATCGAGTTACGAATTTACCTAAAATACGAATAGTTCTCATTAACTATTTGACAAAGAACTTGACGATGAGTAATTATAAACACCACAAATATAGTTTTATTATTTTCCAAGGCATTGATTACGCGTGTAAAAATTATTATCAGTGCGTGCGCATAAATCGATCGACTTTTAACCAAAGAGTTGTTATCAATCCCAAAGAGAATGTAGTTATCCGTAGTCGATAATTAAATCGACTTTCGGATTTACCTAAAATACTAAAAAAAAATACTATGGTCCCTTCATATAGTACCAAAACAATTATGAAATAATTATCGATTGGGCGATTATCATCGCAGGCGTCATCAGGTACCTGTTCGACTTGTGATTGGCTGGGGTGTATCCTCGCAGTTATCTTTGCCCCCCTGGTGGCCAGTAATAATCGTACTAAGTTCGATCACAGGATCACTGTTCTTATGTCTCTTAACTTAATTAATAAATTATAATTTTATTGGAATAAAGTAATGTTAAAATTTACGTCAGTATATATATATATATATATATATTACGAAAAGGAATAATATGGCCCATAAATCAGCCCTCACAGATACAACGTTTCATCCACTGATTTGTGGATATTCTCAAGTCCTACTGGATTCTTTTTCCGAGGTCTGATTTTCAGCCGTATTATTCCTAATCGTACTTATTGGAATAAAGCTCAAATTTTAAACATGGATCAAAATTTATTTAAAAGGTATTGTAATTAACAATTTATAAGTTAATAACAAGACGAAGAATTGGGAGTTACGTCTTTGGGCCGTTTCATCTTTTTTTAGTTGCCATGGTGACAGCGAAGCGTGATCAATAAAACTAATAAAACCATACTAAGATTATTTATTTATTTATTTTAATATAAAAAAACATTATGCACGCCAATTCAAATTAATTGAGTCCTGAATTTGAAAAGTTAACTAATAATTTAACACCCAATTCAATGTAATCATATAACGATACAATTAAAAGAAAACAATATGTGTATAATACTCTTTTTTTAAAATGTTCCTTGTATGAATATGAGATTTAGAATGTTTATTTTGTAGTATTATATTTTTCAGTAATTTATGATTTGAATTTAAATTATTGTTTTTATTAATATAGGACTGAAAATTGCTTTTTAATTGAGAAACATTTTTTATAAATTCATTTGAGGTATTATATTAGTTCTTTATGACACTAGAGACAAAAAAACTGTTTTCTTTTACAAATTTAATTTTTTTAAATATAAGTATTGAGTTGTTCCTTTCATCACTTGGAATTCTTATATTTTTCAATTACTTGATTTATTAAGCAAAAGTTCAAACCATTTACAGAAATTATATTATTCAATTAAATCAATTAAGTTATGATGAATAAAATTTTGATTTTTTATATATAAAAAAAATGCCTGTTAATGTCAAATTAAGTCTTTTTAATAAATTAGACAATAAAATATTTTTTTATTAATTTATTTAAATGAAATAGGACTCATCTGAACGTTTTTAATTGAGAAACTATTTTTAATTTTTTTTTATAAATTCACTTGAGCTATTATATTAGTTATTTATGACACTAGAGAAAAAAATAACTGTTTTTTTTACAAATTCAATTTTTTTTAAAAAAAAAAATTTGTATTGAGTTGTTCCTTTCATCACTTGTAATTTTTACATTTTTTGAGTTATCTGATTTATTAAGCTAAATAAAAACCATAAACAGTAACGTTGTGATATTAATTAAAATATGTTATGATGAAAAAATATTTTTTAAATATAAAAAATTGCCTGTTAATGGCCAATTTAGTCTCATTATTAAATTAGACAACAAAATATTGTTTGTTAATTTATTTAAATTAAATAGAAATCATCTGAACTTTTTTAATTGAAAAACTGTTTTTAATTTTTACTAATTAACTAATTAATTTGAACTATTATATTAGTTCTTTATGACACTAGAGACAAAAAATAACTGTTTGCTTTGACAATATTTATTTTTTGAAAATTTAATATTTAATGATAAATATTGGGTTGTTTCTTTCATCACTTGGAATTTTTATATTTTTTGGAGTTATCTGATTTGTGAAGCATAAATAAAAACATTATTCAATCAAATAAAATGTCATGATGAATAAAATTTTGTTTTTTAAAATATAAAAAACATGTCTGTGAATGGCCAATTAAGTCTTATTCTTAAATTAGACAATAAAATATTGTTTGTTAATATATTTAAATTAAATAGAAATCATCTGAACGTTTTTAATTGGAAAACTGTTTTTAATAAATTAATTTGAGCTATTATATTAGTTCTTTATGACACTAGAGACAAATATAACTGTTTGTTCTTACAAATTTAATTTTTTTTAAAATATAAGTATTGAGTTGTTTCTTTCATCACTTGGAATTTTTACATTTTTTTCAGTTATCTGATTTATTAAGCTAAATAAAAACCATAAACAGAAACGTTGTGAAATTAATTAAAATATGTTATGATGTTTAAATATTAGTTTTAAAAAAATATTTAAAAAATTGTCTGTTTATGTTGATTAATTGTATCTTATCATTAAAAATTAAAATATTTGTTTCTTAATTTACTTTTTTTAAAAAAAATAGAAATCATCTGAACGTCGACCCTCCCTGACTGACCGGTAAAAATCGATCAGAAAACGGGGACGTTTTCGACCTGATGACGGCGGCGACGACGATGATAATCGCAGAAACGTTGTGTTGTGACGCCGTGGTTGATAAAGTTTCATCCGGAAATGCAACGTTCATTAACTGTTGATATTTATTGAAAGCTATTGGACGTTATCAGTTTCAGTTAATTTACTAATGGTAATCAAAATCCAAGGAAGTTTGAAACCGTGCGCTGCGCTGCACCAAACATCTTCCTCGTGATGTTGTGGCTTCCATCACTCACAGAGATTACTCGGATTGGTTCGGTAATTTTTCAAGCCACATTCTTGAAAATATTGTACATCCTCTCATTTATTTCCCTCTCCCTCCACAGTTAGAAAAATTGGAGACGCTGAGAATGTAGAGGGGCTCCGTGATTTATTACTTGCAAGTGTGTGTGTGTACAGTGCTCCTGGTCCACTTCCAGTGGCGGTCTGGAGAACTTCCAGAAAAAAGTGCTGTAATGTGCCAAGTTCACAATATAACTCCCCCACCCCCCACCCCCTCAACGCCCTTAATTCAAAGCAACAAGACCCGATACTTCACACTTACTCTATTTTAGTACTGGCGGACACTCTTAAATCTTGTTATTAGCACTGGACCAGGGACGCCATCTCGGATGATTGACTGTGGACTCAGTTTTAGTTGCGTGGAAAATAAAAACAATCACCCCCAAAATATTCTGTTTTTTATTTTTAATATCCAGATTACAGGATAATTGTTCTAAATAAGTAACTTGGTGAAAATCACGGTATTTATTAGAGCGACCCTCAAATTTAGATCCTCATGAAAATATGAGGTGCATTTACTTAAAAAAAAAAAACATAACTTGTAAAGAATTCAACATGAATCATAATTTTATTATTATTACTAGCTGGTTGCCCCGCGTTGCTCGTGTACTTATTTATATAAACTCGAAAAAGTATTTAATTGAATACTTAAATATATTCCTTGAGTATTTCAGGATATAATCGTCACTCAGTCTTCATACATTACGAAATATTACATTGATGAAATTGTTAGCTAGACTCACAACTAATACAGCGCGAAAATTAACTTACATTTTCCCCCCAAGGATGGTAAAGTAATTCGTATTCTTCTTTATTACCATTCGATGGAGTATTTCTGTATAAAATTATACTTTTTATTTAAAGAACATATTTCTGCTTTATTTCATTCCTGATAAAGGAGGTATTTCCTTTGTTCGTTGCGTAGTAACGTCTTTCTCTCGCGTGACGTCATTGTCTCTTGGCGCGCAGTAATTTAATATTTAATGATCACGGTTTTTAATTATAATTCTTTCCACATGTATGCTAGGCGTTTCTCACCCTCACAGTACCATTTCTCGTGTTTTGAAGAATATGTGTACCAATTTGTGTTGCAATCTGCCCACGCTTTTAAATTTGTATAGAAATTAACGTAAATACATACATACATACAAATATACAACCTTTTTTATTATATAGAAGATTATTATTTTAAAATTTGCAATTTATAGTCGCATTAACCTGTTGGTCATTGGCGACTTATACTTTGTTTTCAATAAATAGCTGACGGCAGCATCGTGCAAATAAAATCAATAAGGTTATAAATCAAAATTGTGAATGAAATAATCTTTTGTTATCTCTTTTAAAAAGAATTTCAACATAAAATCCCGTCAACTTCCTTCCTTGGTTTCCTTTTATATTTTGTATATTCCATAATTTGACTGTGCCGACGTGTATATCACAATATATATATATATATATATATATATATATATATATATATATATATATTGTAATGATTAGACTTTATTACTATACATAAAAAAACTTTATTACATATTTATAAAAATGCATTAAAAAAATTTTATTGGGCGCTAGCAGCTATACATATAGTCTGCGAAAAAAAATTTCATTAGCTCCGGCTTGGTTATAAAATCCTCCTCCTCTACAGGGTAATGTGGGCGGCTCGGTAGCTATGCAAGAACAGAGCCTATTTCCGTACTGTGTAAAAAAAAAATTTAACTTTTAAAGGCACTTTACAGAAATGGTGATCCTTACTTTAACTTGTGGCGTCAGCCGACTTGCAGTGGATCACTGATCACACGATCTTCTTCTTCGGCCTCCCCGCCGATGAACGTCTCTCCAAAAAGTTTTGTTGCTCGCTTTATTTTCCACCCTATCGCCTCTCTCACTCCACTTTCAGTCCTCTCTCTCTCTCTCTGTCTGCCTGCGTCTGTCCACTTTCACCCGGGTTCGGAGTATATATTCTTACTCCGCCCACGAAACGATGCAAAAAAAAAGGGACGCGTACCCTCGGCTTCTTAGGGCCTCTCGGACTCACGTGGCCGTTTAATTTATTCCTTCTCATGTCCGCGGACAAATGGCGGATACTTATCGATGTTATTCACTACTATATATATATATATATATAAATCTCGAGTAATACACATATAAAATAATAATTAATTTGCAAATTTTTAGAATTGAGGACTAAGTTTCAGTCGCCACAGCAAAAGCCACTCTCCCGCCATCGGAAGGGCGTGGGACAAGTACCCAAGAGCCCGACCTGCCAGATACAGGTTTTTCTAGGGTGTTTACCCTGCATCACTTTTATGCGAATTGGCAGGTAGGATCTCTTTAACCATAGCCCGGGGGGTCCCCTAGTTAACCCTTAGCTACCTTCCTCTACCCTTCCGCATCCCCCCTTTCAAATCCCTTCCTATGCTATTATTGATTTTTAATAAATTCTCTGGTGACGTATTTTTCAATCACACGTTAATTTTTTTTCGTTTAAATGTTTTTATCTAAGGTAAATCTAATCAAGGTATCCCTTTTGATAACAAGACAAGTTACGGCTGGGAGAAACTTTACTAAGTATGCCTCAAGACTGACTTGTCGAAACGCACTTGGAATGTTTTCTAGAGACAAGAATTGAACGTTTGATAGCGCTTTGTTGTTCGCTCGCCAAGTTAAATCGCGCAGGATTGAGTGATTTAGAATGGTCGTCTCTTTCAGGACGTCTCCTCTGCATGAATACTTCGCGCGTTATTTATCGCCGGAGCTCATTGTCCATTGGCACTAAACTTTATGGGGCGTGAGGTGGGATTATCTGCTGTGCCAGTAACTTATATTTACGATCCGTTCACATTTGCACGATGCTGCCGTCAGCTATTTTTTTTCCCTCATCCTCCTCCTCCCCTCCCTTGTCGTTCTTTTTTTCTATTATTATTAGTATTTCGATGGTGGCTTTTCTAAGATACGGATCAGGTTTATTCAAATGTTTTTATCGTAAAGAAAGTCGCTGAGCATCTGGGTTTAGGTTTCACGCCCTACTGCTCTCTTAATGACTAGGAAGTATGTATAACTGTCCTTATGATGAACACAGAATCCTTGGCATTGGTCCTGGTTTAGACGCCCCTTTATGCATATTACTCTGACCCTCGGCTCATTCCCTAACACCACAATAAAAGCGTGAAAATATGATGAACCAAATCCCTAGCACTGGAAATTCGGCAACCATAAGGCGTAGACAGGCTGCGTGACTTCACGTACCTTGGAAGTGAACATCAATAGTACCAATAATATATCTACAGAAATTAACCAAAGAATAACAAAAGGAAACAGAGCAAACATAACGCAAAAAAGAACCGATATAAAAATAATCGTCCCTAATAACAAGAAGAACAAAAGTAAAAAGTATATAAAACAATAATTCTGGTCAAGAAAACTGGGGGGGTTAAGGCTGTGGGAGGAAGAATCGACAGTTTGACCACGTTCCACTCCTAAATCCAGAAAGTGTCATGTAAGATGACAGTGTGGTTGCCGACTCGGTAGGGGCAAGGCACTTCATGGGGCTGTCCAGCCAAGGGAGGTAGTTTTAAAACATTAATTAGACCCATAAGTAACGTTTTGGGGCGGGCAGAGACGTGGACCGTAACTAATAAAATATTTGCAGACTCTGAGGAGATTTGAAGGGGGGGTTTGTCCAATTGTAGTTTAAGGATCCTACCCGACCTTTGCCTAAAGGGTGATGCAGGGACAAACCCTTGAAAACCTGCATCAGGTTGGTCGGGGCTATGGCACTTGTCCCACGCCATTCAGATGCAGACAGTGGGAGTGTTTTGATGTGAGGTCGCTCTCTGTGCGTCGAGCAGTTTAGGAGGCAGCTGGCCGACTGTTCCAATACCATGTCTTGCCGTATGCCCAAGGTCTGTGACCCCGGAACATACACCTCTCAAAACAGGCAGAGGTGCCTCGGAACGTTAGTTTATAAAAAAGAAACGTAGAGAGAGAGAGAGAGAGAGGAGGAGGCATCCCCAAAGGTAGCCTCCACCGGAGCTCTCACAAGCGTGTCCTCGGTTGCCGGGGGTTTTAGATAAACGCATTAACAATATTTTATTCTAAAATTAACGTATGATTGAAAAATACGTCACCCGACAAGTTATTAAAAATCAATAAACTCAGTTGCTAGGCAACAACCAAATCAGAGTAATTGATTATGCTTAAAATCTCTGGTGTTGTCACCATATATTGTTCAACAAAGGAAAAGACCACCTTCATTGTCCCCTTAACGCATTCGTACCGCTAACATTTTAATTATATTAAAAACAATTAATGGCCTGTTTAATTGGCATTACATTATATATATACTTGCATCTAAAACAGTATAAATGAAGATTATTTAATAGTTAATATCTGTCCTGTTCTATAAATTACATATGCGACTCCCTCAGTCAAAAATGTTCATATTTCTTCTTTCCCCATAATTAAAAAGATAGGCAAATAGAGACTAAAGAAGTGATAATATAAATATTACACAACAACGTTTCTGGGATCCTTGTCGCTTTTCCTCAGGGGCTAAGAACGGCCTAGAGCGACACAACCGCAATAGTCAGTTGACAAAAATCATAATAAGAAAAATAGCTAAATAGAGATAATATAAAGACCACACAGCAATGTTTCTGGGATCCTTGTCCCTTTTCCTCAGGGGCTAAGCAGGGACTAGACCGACACAACCGCAATAGTCAGTTGACAAAAATCATAATAAGATAGATAGAAAAATTGCTAAATAGAGATTTAAGAAGTGGTAATATAAAGACCACACAGCAACGTTTCTGGGATCCTTGTCCCATTTCCTTAGGGGCTAAGAAGGGCCTAGAGTGAAACTGTTAATAATCCAATACGAATATATATATATATATATATATGTAATATAAGGTACTAAAATAAAATATTAGTAAGATTTTATTTTATAGTAACAGGCTACATGACCACGTGGTGGCAACACCGCTTTAGTAGCATTGGAAAGAGATTTGTAGAGGGGGAATACGGAAGGGTAGAGGAAGGCAGCCGAGGGTTAACTTGCGGACCCCCGGGCTATAGTTTAAGGATCCTACTCGCCATTCACCTAAAAGTAATGCAGGACAAACCCCTAGAAAACCTAGAAATAATTAACTATTTGTTTGACAATAGTTAAATTTATTTATTTATAGCAGAGAAAGGAGTGTGGAAGAGAAAAGTTGAAAAATTAAACATAAATATTTAAGGGAAATAAAATATTCGGGCTTCATTGCGAGTATTTATGTAAATAGTTTTGGTGGAAACAGTTGAAACCAAAATTCACTGGAATGTGATTGAAAACTCCCCGATATTTTCTACCGCAAGTCGCGCAGCCACGTCAGCGATGTTACATACTTTAGGTGGTTTGCGGCTTTTATCACAATGTTTACCGCAGCCAGTCGACACCAGCGATAATTTTTTGTGATAATGTTGTAACTCTATGGGCAACTTGGATGGAAATACTTTGATTTAATAATTTACGATTCCCGAAGAAAAAAAAGTATCATTTTATAACAAAGGACTTACTCATGAAGGTTTATTAAAAAATAACATGTTTTTATGCTCTGCTATTTTAATTATTCAACTATTAGAAATTTATCTCTGTGTAAACACACGTTGCACGTTCTACAATCTGAAGAGATAAAAATCTCTCTGGTTTTTTTGAACTAAGGTTCCCACATGCGGAGGCACCTCGGCCTGTTCTGAGATGTGTATGTTCCTGGGGTCGCAGACCTTGGGCATACGGCAAGAGTTGTCCGCTATTTCTATTGGAATAGTCGGCCAGCTGCCTCCTAAACTGGTCGAGGCACGGAGAAGGGGGATGCTGCGTCCCCACAACAAACTCCTCTCCCGCTATCGGAAGGGCGTGGGACAAGTACCCAATGCCCGACCTACCCGATGCAGGTTTTTCTAGGGTTTTCCCTGCATTTCTTTAGGCGAATGCATCAGGTAGGTCGGGCATTTGGTTCTTGTCCCACGCCCTTCCGATAGCGGGAGAGGAGTTTGCTGTGGGGACGCAGCATTCCCTTCTCCGTGCCTCGACCAGTTTAGGAGGCAGCTGGCCGACTATTCCAATGGGAATAGCGAACAATTCTTACCGTATGACCCAAGGTCTGTGACCCCGGAACATACACCTCTCAGAACAGGCCGAGGTGCCTCGGCTTGTGGGAACCTTAGTTCAAAAACGGAGAGAGGAAAAGGCATCCCCAAAGGTAGCCCCTTCGTATCTCTCCTGAAAGGTTCTGCCTGCGAGAGAACATCCCTCGCAGGTATTGTCTGTGAGAGAATATTCGTGATTTATATCATGATTGTTCTTACTGGAATTGAGATCTTCCCCAACCCTTAACGCTTCACAGAAAGTCTCATTGTATATAATGAATTCTCGAATCCGAACGTCTAAGAAATTTATGTGTGGTTTATCGCTGGAAGACGCAGTGTCGAAGCGTCCATAAATTCACATTGTGTTCGCAGAGAGAGAGAGAGAGAGAGAGAGAGAGAGAGAGAGAGAGAGAGAGAGAGAGAGAGAGAGAGAGTGGGTGTTTTTTTTTATTCGGGGGTTTGGTTTTGCGGAGGCATATATTTTGTGATAAATAATAACCACGTCGAGCAATAACCACGTCGCTGTTTATTCAGGTTGGGTTTCTAAACGCTGAACAGGAGCCGTTTATTTTGTATGGAACCTGTTGGCAGCGCCGAGGCCCGAAGCATATATCATGAAATACAAGGCGGGGGGGGGTTTAATGCTTCTGCTACACAGAGCTTGTTTTATGACTTGGCCCCTGAAAGGAAGAGAGAGAGAGAGAGAGAGAGAGAGAGGAAGAAGCCGCCCGCCACTGTTGTGCTCAAGATACAAGCGACGACTATGACGAAGAGGCAACGCGAGAGATAAGTACATTTCATTTTTCATTGATAATTTCGCTCCAGTTTCCGCTACGCACAAATGGAAACACAAGGCTCATAATTTAGGAGATTAAAGCTTGGTTGCGGTGAGAATTAATTTGTTAGAGTAGGTGCTTCACGGATGCCGCCTCACGTTTAGACGAGTGCATTTATTTTTTTCCTTCTGGTGGTAAAAAATTACGCGGGATTCAAACAAGCTAAAAATTACTTCCTGGCAATATGGTCCCGCGGAGACTTCACTGGAATTAGTTTCATTTCGTTAAGGGAACGTTAAAACGGGGAAAACCTAGCGTGTAAAATATAACATCCAGCGACCGTCGTAGCGACACCTACCAGTAAAATAATGTAGTATCGGAAATCAATTTATGATTAGCAGAAGAAGAAAAAAATTGTGAATAAGGAAAATAGCCAAATACAGCCAAAAAAGGGGGTAATATAAATACGACACAACGTTTCTGGGATCCTGACCGTTTTCCGTAGGTGCTAAGAAGAGCCTAGACCATTTTCTTCAGTTTGAGTTTTGTCAACAAACGAGTGCGGTTGTGTCGCTCTAGGCCCTCATTAGCCACTGAGGAAAAGCGACAAGGATCCCAGAAACGTTGTTGTGTGGTCTTTATATTATCACTTCTTTAATCTCTATTTGTCTATCTTCCTTATTATGAGTTTTGTCAACTGACTATTGCGGTTGTGTCACTCTAGGTCCTTATTAGCCACTGAGGAAAAGCGACAAGGATCCCAGAAACGTTGTTGTGTGGTCTTTATATTATCACTTCTTTAATCTCTATTTGTCTATCTTCCTTATTATGAGTTTTGTCAACTGACTATTGCGGTTGTGTCACTCTAGGTCCTTATTAGCCACTGAGGAAAAGCGACAAGGATCCCAGAAACGTCGTTCTGTGGTCTTTATATTATCACTTCTTTAATCTCTATTTGTCTATCTTCCTTATTATGAGTTTTGTCAACTGACTATTGTGGTTGTGTCACTCTAGGCCCTTCATAGCCACTGAGGAAAAGCGACAAGGATCCCAGAAACGTTGTTGTGTGGTCTTTATATTATCACTTCTTTAATCTCTATTTGTCTATCTTCCTTATTATGAGTTTTGTCAACTGACCATTGCGGTTGTGTCCCTCTAGGCCCTTATTAGCCAATGAGGAAAAGCGACAATGATCCCAGAAACGTTGTTGTGTGGTCTTTATATTATCACTTCTTTAATCTCTATTTGTCTATCTTCCTTATTATGAGTTTTGTCAACTGACTATTGCGGTTGTGTCACTCTGGGCCCTTCTTAGCCCCAGAGGAAAAAGGACAAGGATCCCAGAAACGTTGTTGTGTAATATTTATATTATCACTTCTTTTTAGTCTGTATTTGCCTATATTTCTAATTATGGGGAAAGAAGAAAAATCAACATTTTTGACTGAGGGAGTCGCATACGTAATTTATAGAACAGGACAGATATTTACTATGGGCTAATCTTCATGTATACGGTTTTAGGCGCACGTATATAGACATATACGTATGTATTAGGTGACAGCACCAGAGATTTTAAGCAAAATTAATTACTCTGATTAGGTTGTTGCCTAGAAACTGAGTTTATTGATTTTTAATAACTTGTCTGGTGACGTATTTTTCAATCAGACGTTAATTTTAGAAACAAATATTGTTAATGCGTTTATCTAAAACCCTCGGCAGCCGAGGACACGCTTGTGAGAGCTCCGGTGGAGGCTACCTTTGGGGATACCTCCTCCTTTATCTATGTTTCTTTTTTTAAACTAACGTTCCGAGGCACCTCGACCTTTTTTTAGAGGTAGAGATGTATGTTCCGGAGGTCACAGACCTTGAGCATACGGTAAGAGTAGTTCGCTGTTCCCATTGCTAACATTCTTCCAGCTGACTCCTCAACTGGTCGAGGCACAGAGTGCGACTCCACTTCAAACCACCCCCACTCCCTGCATCGGAATGGCGTGGGACAAGTACCCAATGCCCCGATCAATCTGATGCAGGTTTTCTAGGGTTTGTCCCTGCATCACCCTTTAGGCGAATGTCGGGTAGGATCCTTAAACTACAGCCCGGGGGCCTTTAGTTAACCCTTGGCTACCTTCGTCTACTATTCCGCATCCCCCCCTTTTAAATCCCTTCCTATGCTATTAAAGGGGAGCCTGATACTCTAAAAGAACTTATATACTTAGCAACGGTATATGCAGGCTCCCGTACTTATCATCTCACCACTTTTACAGATGAGATCTTTGGCGCTCAACTCAACACTATATTTTCCCTGGCATATATATATATATATACATATATATATATATATAGTAATAAATCGGCAACGGTTCGTGGTTAAAGTGAGTTCCGGATCACTACAATACCAGACCTGCGCATCGTATTGTGACACGACTAGCAGTTTCTCTCCTGTTAAAAATTCGTACCCATTTATTTTCAAAGAACCTTACAGTATTATACACCTTACACGGACCCGTAAGTATTTTTTTTACACTCAGTTCGAGTATAAATCCCGAAAATATGAACAATTATTTTTTAAGGTAACAGGCTACATGAGGGTAATAGACATGGTGGCAACCCCCCCACCCTTTAATAGCATAGGATAGGATTTGAAAGGGGGGATGCGGAAGGGTAGAGGAAGGTAGCCGAGGGTTAACCAGGGCCCCCAGGCTATAGTTTAAGGATCCTACCCGGCATTCGCCTAAAAGTAATGCAGGGAAAAGTCTAGAAAATCCTGCATCAGGTAGGTCGGGCATTGGGTACTTGTCCCACACCCTTCCGATAGCGGGAGAAGAGTTTGCTCATTGTTAAATTATCTGTGAGAGAAGAGAACGAAAATAAAACTGACGTTAGTGAAACACCGGTTTGCCATAATTAAACTCAGCGACATCCATAAACCCCGATTCGACTCCAATTTAATTGTTCTCACGTTATTTTTAAGTAAAGACCCTCCACCCGCATCCCTAAAGGTGCTCCCTCCTTTCCCCGAACGCGGTTTATAAATTATACACACAAAAATATCTTTTGAAAGGGTATCCATCCCATTAGGCCCGCTATCGACATGTTTGAATATTTTTCATCCCCCGTCCACCCCTGCCGACAAAGAGCAATTTGAGCGTCATTAATTAAAGTCGGTGATATCCATAACCACGGATTTGTTTCGCAATATTTTTTTGAAATGCCCAACCACCCCCACCCCTAAGGTTGCTCCCGTCTTATGCCAAGAGGGATTCAAATTATGCACAGAAAACGTAGGTAGAAATAATATCTATGTATTTGACCCAAAAAAATATTTTTCCGGCGCAAGTGTGGACCGTTTGAGCATGTTTGAAAATTTCCACCCCCCCCTCCCCCCGGGACTCCGAATATTTGTTATATTAAAAAATAAATTTGATTAAAAAAATTATTTTCCAGCTCTTAAATAAATGGATGAATCTATATTTGATTGTATTGATAAAGATAATTGTTTTGAGGTAGAAGGGGTGAGAATGTGATCCACGTGCCTTCACCTTGGCAGGCAATCAATGTTAATAATCAATGAAATCGCAGGGCTATAATCGGGCAGATGGCTATTAGACGAGCTTGTAACGGCCAATTAGTGACAGCAGCAGTCAATTGTGCAAGATGGCTTCTCTGAGGGCAGACATCAAAGGCGTGGCACTGTCCTCCCCCTCAATGGCATCGCACTCTCCTTTAATCACACACAGAGAGAGCGAGCGCCGGCACAAACACACACACACACACACACACGTGCGTCGCATTTGCACCAATGGTGAAACATATTAGCTGCTACACACACGGCGGCGACTTTTAGTTTCAGTTGTAGCGCTCGTGAAGTGCCTCGGAGTGAGAGGAAAAACTAGAGCATGGAGGGAAAGGGTTGACAAATTGGCTTCAATAAAAGGAAAAGTGTAGTCACTCGGAAGGTAAATGTATTCATACGACTCGGAATCGAATCTCAGGAACATTAGAGAGCAGGAATAAATTTTAAAGCGCTTTATGAGAGAGAAAAAAAAAGGTTTTATATATATATTAACCTGGCACACCTGTAACGACAGAAAAAACACATATAAAGGAGGCTCAGTTTGATGTTATGGTCGCTTCACCTGCAAAATTACAGTAATTATTCGATTGATATTTTAAAGGGGATTTTTGTTTGGAAGTAATCAATTTGGTTAATTATTCTCCTTTATAATAACTCAATAAATCTATGTATATTTGGGGATCTTTTTTTAAAAAATAAAATTAGTTGCGTTGTTGCCAATTTTATTCCCAATTTCCGGAGATTACAACATAATCGAAACTAAAGTCACCATTCGTAAATTAAGTCAGGACACTCTGAGAACGACGATGATAATTTTTTTTAAAAATAATTCCGATATATAGGAACATAATTAATCTGGATTTGAAATTACCTGAGAATAGTGAGGTACCATTACCACTTAGATTTTTCGGGTATTCCATTGACTTGGAGTAGATAAGTGAGAATGAAAAAGGCATAGAAAAGTAAAAAAAAATTATAGGAAAAAAACAACAAGAAATAGGCAGGTCAAAGTGATGACGAGAAAGAAAAAGTGATAAAAACAAAGAAAAGTAAGAAGAGGATAGCGAAGAAAACCCGAAAGAATCAGGCAGGTGAAAGTGATGACGAGAAATAAAATGAAAAAGGCAAAGAAAAGTAAGAAGAGGATATCAAAGAAAACCCGAAAGAAACAGGCAGGTGAAAGTGATGACGAGAAATAAAAACTGAAAAAGGCAAAGAAAAGTAGGAAGAGGATAGCAAAGAAAGAGGAAAACCCAAAGAAACAGGCAGGTCAAAGAGATTACGAGAAATAAAAAGTGAAAAAGGCAAAGAAAAGTAAGAAGAGAAAAGCAAAGAAAACACGAAAAGCCGAAATAAATAGGCAGGTTAAAGACATGAAGAGATGAGTAAAAGGCAGAGAAAACTAAGAAGAGGAAAGCAAAGAAAACACGAAAATTCGAAAGAATGAGACAGATCAAAGAGATGACGAGAACGAAAAAGTGTAAAGGCAAAGAAAAAGAAAAAAATGATAGCAAATAAACAAGAAAAACCGAAAGAAAGAAGCAGGTCAAAGAGATGACGAGAAAGAAAAAGTGTAGAAGGCAAAGAAAAAGAAAAAAGGATAGCAAATAAACAATAAAAACTGAAAGAAAGAGACAGGCCAAAGAGATGACGAGAAAGGAAATGAAAAAGGCAAAGAAAAGTAAGAAAAAGAAAGCAAAGAAAACAAGAAAAGCCGAAAGAAAGAGATAGGTCAAAGAGACGACGAGAAAGAAAAAGTGAAAAAGCCGAAGAAAAGTAAGAAAATAATAGCAAATAAACAAGAAAAACCGACATCAAGAAAGAGGCAGGCCAACGTGATGACTAGAAAGAAAAAGCGAAAAAGAAAACCGAAAGAAAGAGGTAGGTCAAAGAGACGACGAGAAAGAAAAAATGAAAAAGGCTAAGAAAAGTAAAAAAATGATTGCAAATAAACCTTAAAAACCCGAAAGAAAGGGGCAGGTAAAAGAGACGACGAGAAAGAAAAAGTGAAAAAGGCAAAGAAAAGTCCAGCTAATTTCCAAATATTTTCGTAAGTTGTATGTTTTTATAAGGAACTGACATTAAATCTATGAAACCAATTAAAAATTTTAGTGTATAATTATTTGCAAAAGTTAGTGGAAAAATTAATTACCGAAAGAATTAGACGCATGTAGTTGTCAATATTTTACATTTTCTTCGCCCGATTAATTATGTTCATTCAATTAATCCACAGATATCGGTTTCACATCATAATGAAATGGGATCAATTCAAATAACACACATGACTTTAATTTTAAAAATTCCTCTAGACTGAACGGCTTTCAGGAATTTCCCCCCCCCCCCCATGTTAATGTAAATGAATCAACATTACAACGGTACGTTGTATTTTGACTGCAACCCTGATGTACATTAATTAATAACGAGGATATTCTCTCAGCTGGACGTGATTTACTCAACGTTAATGGTGAATACAACTGGAAAAGTTACTGTAATTGTAATCCGCAAAACATCTACCGGAATTTCGCCCTCCAACCCCCCCCCCTCCTCCCGCACCCTCGATCCAAACTCAATAAACGTTACCGGGGATTTTCTTGTTGAAATGCGCGTTTGTTTACAGGAGATGTTTATTAATTTTCGGGAAGCTGCGTCAGGCTGAGATCCCATGAGAGGAAATACGGACCGCGGAGTAGATAAATTACGTGCTTCCTCTTCTTATTAATAAATTTGTGCGGCTATCAACTTCCTCCCCCCCTTCCCCCCCCTCCATCCCCGACACTCTGTTGGCTCCTATTTCAACCAATCGTGATGGAGTTATTTCATCCCGTGTAAGAATATTCTTCTGTGTGTCCCGTAATACATCTTAATACAATAAGGAGAAATATCGATAAGAGGAAGAAGAAGACTTGATACATTTTGTTTACACTTTATGAGCTTGAATTTAGGTCTTACTCTTGAGAACAGTAACCTGTGAGATCCGTTAGAATAACTTACAATTAAAGGAGACGTCGCATGCTTGAACTAATGTGAGGTAAAACATCATTAGTTTTAATCAAATTTATAAGTTGTGTGCGTGATGAGGACAGCGTGATGTTAAAGTAGGAATACAGCTGAACTATTCTGGAAAAATAAGGGAATTACAATCTGGATCATACCCCGACAATATATGAAGGCATTTACATATAATTTAATCAAACATATATATTTTTTAAATAAAATTTATCGATAAAAAAGAATTAGATAAGAAAAGGAGACGTCGGGGGTCGGACGATTGCATTAATGTGAGGTAAAACATTTTTACTTCTAATCAAAATTTATTATGGAATTAAATAGTACAAGCTAAACCCCACGCAAACAAATAAAGCAAGAAAATAAACTATGATGAAAACAGGTGAATTAAGAAGAATTATAAAACTACACGCGTCGTCATTAAAACTGAGCGCCCCTTTTCCTGCTTATACAACATGCAAAAAACTTTCTGTTCGATTTTTTTTATTCGACTTCGGTTAACAGAAACTTTATCAGCACAGTTTCTCAATTTCTTTGTTCTCTTGCTTCTCTCTATATTTATTTTAAAGTATTAAATCATAAGGCCCTGGAAGGGACTCTAGTTAACCCTTGGCTACCTTCCTCTACCCTTCCGCATCCCCCCTTTATAATCCCTTCCTATGCTATTAAAGGGGAGTTGCCCAACGTGGATTACCCTTATGTAACCTGTTGCGCTAAAACAGAAAAAGAAAAAGAAAATGCTTAAGACGCATCAGGCAGAACCTTGTAGGAGAGATACGAAGGGGCTACCTTTGGGGGTGCCTTTTCCTCTCCGTTTTTGAACTAAGGTTCCCACAAGCCGAGGCACCTCAGCCTGTTCTGAGAGGTGTATGTTCCGGGGTCACGGAAGAGCTGTCCGCTATTCCCATTGGAATAGTCGGCCAGCTGCCTCCTAAACTGGTCGAGGCACGGAGAAGGGAATGCTGCGTCCCCACAGCAAACTCCTCTCCCGCTATCGAAAGGGCGTGGGACAAGTACCCAATTCCCGACCTACCTGATGCAAGGTTTTCTAGGGGTTTTCCTGCATTACTTTTAGGCGAATGCCGGAAGGATCCTTAAACTATAGCCCGGGGGCCCCTAGTTAACCCTTGGCTACCTTCCTCTACCCTTCCGCATCCCTCCTTCAAATCCCTTCCTGTGCTATTAAAGGGGAGCTGCCCAACGTGGATTACCCTCATGTAGCCTGTTACCCTAAAAAAATGTTTAAGAATCAAAATAATATATCCTATAAGAAATTGACGATTTTCGAGGTTCTAACTTCGACAGTTTATGAGTAAGAGAAAAACAACGGTCTTCTCTATATAATATAAACCGCATTAGTAATGAAGTTGTGTGTATGATGAGGACAGCGAGATGTAAAAGTATGAATACAGCTGACCTATCTTAGAAAAATAAGGGAATTACAACCTGGATCATGCCCCGACAATATATGAAGGCATTTCTATATAATTTAATCAAAATTATTGTTATTTTAATAACGCTTAGCGACGGAGAGCATTGTATCACAGTAACTGCCGTCTGCAAGTGTTCGTGTGGAAAAAACTCACTTTAATGGTTCTATTTATTATGCAGAGACGAGAAAGAATTCAGATTAGTCCGACACGTGGATATTGATTTCACTACTTGTCTGAGTTCGTGACGGGTTCTCAACGCTGAGGAGGAAAATTCCTCTCGTGGACATTTTACCTGTCTCGGCTTATTAACGAGAAGAAGATTCTTCTGCGAGGAAAATATTCCAGACTCCGCACTCAACTTGCAGACAATTCAGAAATTCCTCCAGTCTGTGCAAGGAGAGAAATGGGTATGGAAATGTGGGAAAAGAAAAATGCATTGGGGGGGGGGTTGCTTTTTTTTCATGTAAGGACATTAATTAATTCTGTGAAAGTCCCTTTTTCAAGGACAAAAATCCTACGTTCATGTTTGGATAAGATAATTAATTTAATTGGAAAAACAAATTTTGGTCAAATATATAATATTACAACTACGGCAAAGGACAGTAATTAGAACATTGCCAAATTAGATTAATTATTCATACACAACTCTGCTCAAAATTTTTCATTAATTGTTAT
Organism: Zhengitettix transpicula; assembly: GCA_037074705.1. Classification (NCBI taxonomy): domain Eukaryota; kingdom Metazoa; phylum Arthropoda; class Insecta; order Orthoptera; family Tetrigidae; genus Zhengitettix; species Zhengitettix transpicula. The sequence goes on along the minus strand of CM073594.1, from coordinate 14,932,006 downwards.
AAATCGTTTTTAATTGTGACTGTATAAAATTCAGGTTCTTTATAATAAAAAAATAATATTAATAAAAGAATATCAATTAAAAGAAACTTTTTGGGTTTTTGGGTATTAAATTCCAGTATAATCTCTTTGGTTTTCGAGGATAACAAAAATTTAAATTCAGGTTCTTTATAATAAAAAATAATATTAATAAAAGAATATCAATTAAAAGAAACTTTTTTTGGGTTTTTGGGTATTAAATTCCAGTATAATCTCTTTGGTTTTTGAGGATATCAAAAATTTTAAATCAGGTTCTTCATAATAAAAAATAATATTAATATAAGAATATCAATTAAAAGAAACCTTTTGGGTTTTTGGGTATTAAATTCCAGTATAATCTCTTTGGTTTTTGAGGATAACAAAAATTTTAATTTAGGTTCTTTATAAGAAAAAATTATGTTAATTAAAGAATATCAATTAAAAGAACCTTTTTAAGTATCATTAATAGTAAATATATTAAATTCCAGTATAATAATCTCTTTGGTTTTGAGGATAACAAAAATTTTAATGCTGGACAAGAAATGGAACACACACACACACACACATCCATACATACAAAAATATATGGGTATAAATTTTCAATTATTTTTTAGGGCGAGTGACAAGAAAAAAGGAAATTGGGTATAAATTTTTAGGGTATCTCAACCTGAATCGAAATTTTTTTTAAAAAAAAAATACACATCAGTCAATTTGAAGCCAATTATTAATTTAATTTCGACTACGGCAGTCAACACCAACTTCTGTTGTTGTTTTCCCCACCCCCCCCCCCCTTTCTAAAATTGGAACCTGATGAAGTCACAAATTAAGCGATGAAACGTTGTTAATTTAATAAATTCTCTTTATTTTATTTTTCTGACTAAAAATTGGCTAATATTAGTTTTGTCATTTTGTCATTTTGTTGCTCGAATTTGTTATTTTTTTTAAAAAAGAACATACGTAGAAACAATCATTTTCAGTGCTTTTTTTTAAAAAAAAATTCCTGTGTACTGTATCACCAAATATGACGTAGAATTTATTTTTAAAGATTTTTTTTAAAACAACCCTAATACTAGTGATTTATTATTACATAATTACTAATATAAGGAAACTTTCCTTTTAATTTTTTTAATCAATAAACTGAAACGTTTCAACGCAACAAATTCACATCAAGTAGAATATTTTTTTCCGGATGCGTCATGGTGTTATATGATTTTTGAAGATTATATATATATATATATATTATTTTTAGGTCAGTTTTTAATTAAAATACGTCACATTAAACGATAATTTTTATTTTTTTAAAAAAGAAGACTGCTCCGTTTCAGTATTTATTTGTTCCTTCTTCCAGGCTGTGATCCAACAGGAAGATTGGAGAAGGTGTTAAACGTTTCATCACACAAATCTTTCATCCTCATCAAAAGCGGAGGTAAAAAAAATTTTTTTGATCAACAATTTTTAATAAGAAAATGTTCGTTAATTGATCGTTAAATGAAAATTTACGAATTTTCCGTTTAGCACCCAGAATGTAATTATAAATACGATTTACGATTAATTTAAATGGCATGAAATATTAATTATAATAATAATTACAAAAAAATAAATATCGAAGTATCAGAAGAAAAAAAAATTAAGCGCTAAATTAAATACCACACGACGACGCGTCTGCAACCCTTTGTTGCTTTCGTCAGGTTATCACGAAAACGACACGCTCGCTTAACACTCGCTGCGTCCCTGCGCGTGATCTTCGAATAACCTGACGAAAGCAACAAAGGGTTGCAGAAAAAATTAAGCGCTAAATTAAATACCACACGACGACGCGTCTGCAACCCCTTGTTGCTTTCGTCAGGTTAACACGAAAACGACACGCTCGCTTAATACTCGCTGCGTCCCTGGGCGTGATCATCGTATAACCTGACGAAAGCAACAAAGGGTTGCAGAAAAAATTAAGCGCTAAATTAAATACCACACGACGACGCGTCTGCAACCCCTTGTTGCTTTCGTCGGGTTATCACGAAAACGACACGCTCGCTTAACACTCGCTGCGTCCCTGGGCGTGATCTTCGTATAACCTGACGAAAGCAACAAAGGGTTGCAGAAAAAATTAAGCGCTAAATTAAATACCACACGACGACGCGTCTGCAACCCCTTGTTGCTTTCGTCGGGTTATCACGAAAACGACACGCTCGCTTAACACTCGCTGCGTCCCTGGGCGTGATCTTCGTATAACCTGACGAAAGCAACAAAGGGTTGCAGAAAAAATTAAGCGCTAAATTAAATACCACACGACGACGCGTCTGCAACCCCTTGTTGCTTTCGTCGGGTTATCACGAAAACGACACGCTCGCTTAACACTCGCTGCGTCCCTGGGCGTGATCTTCGTATAACCTGACGAAAGCAACAAAGGGTTGCAGAAAAAATTAAGCGCTAAATTAAATACCACACGACGACGCGTCTGCAACCCCTTGTTGCTTTCGTCAGGTTATCACGAAAACGACACGCTCGCTTAACACTCGCTGCGTCCCTGGGCGTGATCTTCGTATAACCTGACGAAAGCAACAAAGGGATGCAGACGCGTCGTCGTGTGGTATTTAATTTAGCGCTTAATTTTTTCTGATATTTATTTGTTTAATATAATAATTATTTTTTTTACGATTGTTCATTACGTTTACATCGTTATTCGATATTCTACGGAAACTGACAACTGAAATTTCGATTTAACAACTGAATCGATTTATCTCGCCCCCCCCCCACCTCACCCCCGCCCCCGAGTCTAAATAAATATCTACATTTGATAAGTTAATTTATTTCTAAATAATTGGCATTTTAAGTGGGGGGTTGATGAAGTAGTTTTCGACAGGTTACAAATACTTTCGGTCCCTATTTTTAATTACGGCGACAGATTCACATTTATTGATCTCAGAAAGGAAACTAAACCTCGATTATTATACTTTGAATAAAACAGGGTTGAAATAATAATTTTCCACTGTTAATATTTTTTTTCAAGAGGTTTTCAATTTCCTCCGACCGGCCAGGGGAGGGGGGGGGGGAGTTGCGCAGGATGGAGACTTGACTACAAGGCGCTTTGGGGCCGCCCCCTCCCCCGCAACAGCAGCCCATGAGAAATTTATGGGATTGGTCTGTCTCTGAAATGAACAAGCTTAGCTTCTCGTTCCAGACTTTGCCAGGGGGTAAGAAGACATGTCCAGAAGAGCCCCGAGTAATTACAGCAGCAAATTGCACGAGATGGACAGGTGATTCATTGCGAAGTCCACGTTTGTCTCTCTCTCTGTCTCTCTCTGGACCAAAAATTACCCTAGAGGAAATTCTTAAACAATTATTCGTCTTCAATTTCGCAACTTTAAACTAAACGAGAAGTTTCCCTCGGTAATTAATAATTTATTATATCATCGTAAATATTACAGAATCCTTCAATCATAAGCCATCTATAAATAAAACCCATGAGCCGAAAAGCAAACATCCATCAGGTATGTTACTACCTGTATTAACAACTTCAAACCATCTGACTTCATATATATAAATATATATATATATATATATATATATATATATATATTGTAATAATTAAATATAATATGAACGTGGCGTTTCTAAATGAAAGAACTTAAGTGAAAACTATTAAACAAGATTTATTAACAATTTTTTGTGATCTCAGGGTCTTGAACTGGGTTTGATAAATGGCAGAATTTATACAATCAAAACTACATTTACCTTTTATGGAAATCAAAGCGTCTGAACATAGACGAAATTTGTTGCGGAAGAAATAATACTAAAGATTGAATTTAAACAATTTTAATTTTATCAAGAATTAACGATCTCATTTTATCGATAATTAAATAATTAAAGAACGATCTGACTTTTATCTTTTAAACACGGTTTACAAATGATTTTAAAGTTTTTTTCTCTACTTACGGCCGCCCAGGTCTCATTTTTAGTTTATCGTGCACAATTTTGGGGACATCACTGATTCTAAGTTCTCACAGACTCTAAATGTTCACAGGCTCTAATTGGCGTCGTTTGTTAGTTGGTTTAACACAAATTGGTTGTTTCTCGATGCTTTACTGCAACCTGGATTTGTAGATCTCGTGACTTTAGTTGAAAATAGACTTCATTGGTTTGTCTATGGCCAGCCAGCATGATGAATCTACGCTCGACCACCGAATACAACACAAGTTGCTCTGTCTCCTGCCCGACTGAATATTGCTTTACTTTTTAATATTTGAAAGCATGTTTGTGACTGGACCACATTCTTTCGTTCTGACTGCCGACTGTAAAACTTTTCGTCTGATCTATTCGCTGTCTGCTGCCCGACTGTACTGTTCGTCTCGTAAATTTTGAGCGCGTAAAAACCCTCTCGACCGATCAACAATGCTTTCTTTGCCTTGCCGGTTTGTTGCGGCGTCCGCTCTATATCCACTAATAATGAGTCCTCTACAATTTAACTTTTCAATTAGAACAATGTCTTAATTACCAATTACTACAATATACACACATATATATATATATATATATATTGTAATACCAATTAAACAGGCTATTAATTGTTTTTTTAATAATTAAATTGTTAGCGGTACGAATGCGACAATCAAGGCGGGGTTTTCCCTTGTTTAACAATGGAAACTGAAAAACCGCGCGCTTGGAGAACAGTCAGTCTGCACGGATATACGAGACAGAACGGTCCACATAAAGCATTAACACAGTAAAGTTTGCCAACGTAAGAGCATGAATAGTGTTGTCCAATGGCGAGATATGATAGTTTATATAAAACGCGAGTAAGCAAGCAGTTTGTGCGGAGAGAAACATAAAAGTCGAAATTTGGAAGCAGAAGTTTTTGCTGCACAAATTGAACTATTTGTCGCATCGAGAGACTTTGAGGAAATCTAGAATCCTGCAACCGGCTGAGGGTGGACTAATCCAGAAAAAAAGAAAAGCAAAGAAACAAGAGAAATGAAATAGGTAATTAAGATTATTCGGGTATTCCATTGTCTTAGAGTAGATATATGGGGGGGAAAAAGTGAAAAAGTTAAAGAAAAGAAAGAAAAGCAAAGAAAAACAGAAAGAGGCAGGTCAAAGTGATGACGAGAAACATCGTCTAGAAGATCAGAAAAAAAATGTAGACACATACTCCAAGCGAAGGAAACAAAGAAATCAAGAAAACCAGAAAGAGAGTGTCAGTGTGCAAGAAACAACTTATGTAGTTATATATCAAATATTTCTCTAGAGGATGACAGCCTTGACAAGCCATTTATGCACAACAATTAATATTTTTTATTAGAGTTATCAACTGGCGAGTGCGGTTGTGTCGCTCTAGGCTCTTCTTAGCATCTGAAGAAACTGTGTGTGGTGTTTATATTATCACTTCTTTTGTCTGTATTTTGGCTATCTTTATTATTATTATTTAACAACTATAATTTATTTGGTTTGTAACATAAAAGACTTTTATTTTTGTCCCGTTTTATTTTATTTTAAAATGAGATTTTTCCGCCAAAGAGCATCAACCGAGGGGGGAAAATAAAAGCACCTCTAAGCCCACTGTTTTGTTTATGGTTGAAAGAGCATTTCATTGTATACCGGAATGAGCACTTCCCCTAAATCAACTTGTAGTTGTGAGTAGTTTCTCACGCCTGGAGAAGTTTCGTCCCCAAAACCAAACTATTCTAACCGGTTTTTCTTTCTGGTTTTAATCAATCCTTCCTCCTCCTCCCCCCCCTCCTTTTTTTTTGAGAAACACGTAGAATGTTCTATACAATTCTCAATTTCCACTCTGGTCGGCTCACATTCATGCTTTCGCCATCAAAGGATAATGCAAGGCTGAAGTAGCCGAAGCCAAGTCGTTAACGTAGCCTTCAACAAACTCATTTAGAATGGAAGCGCGCGAGAGATAGAGTGAAAGTATAATTAGCATCTCTTTTTTTTTTGTTTGTTTGCGCTTGGAACGAGCGGAAGAGGCTTGAGATAGGCAGGATGGGCAAAGAAGCGTCCGGTGGATAACAAAAGGGAAGGGTTTAATGGCTTGCATCGACAAAGAAGGTGGAGATCCTGGCCCAGGAACACTCGCGCGTTATCCAGTGAAACATTAAGTCCCAATCATGTGGCACATTCGTTTAACACCACACGGATAATTATATGCACAGACAGAAACTATTTCATTTTTGAACTTCAATCGCCCGCCTTCCACTAAATTTGCCAAAGGGTCTCTCTAACGTATCCTTTAATAATAATAATAAATTTATAATTAAAGACAATACTTATTTATTAATTAAAACGAAATTTTATATGTATACACTTTGGAGCACAGAGGATCATTTATCCAAATCATTGGATTACCTCATAATCTTGTGCAACGAAATAAATTTAATTGCGGAACAGAGAACTACGAAGCAGTTTTGACTGACGGAGTCGTTTATGCACTTAAATACAGTGATGTTTGGAGCACAGATATCATTTTGACTAGGATCATTTTTTCGAATCTTTGGTTTACCTCATAATCTTGTTCCAGGAAAGAAATTTAATTTGAGGAACAGAGAACAAAGAAGCAGTTTTGACTGACGGAGTCGTTTATGCACTTTAATAGATATCACTTTGACTAGGATAATTTTTTCAAATATTTGGTTTACCTCATAATCTTGTTCCAGGAAAGAAATTTAATTGCGGAATAGGGAATATCTATTAAAGTGCATAAACGACTCCGTCAGTCAAAACTACTTCGTTGTTCTCTATTCCGCAATTAAATTTCTTTCCTGGAACAAGATTATGAGGTAAACCAAATATTTGAAAAAATTATCCTAGTCAAAGTGATATCTATTAAAGTGAATAAACGACTCCGTCAGTCAAAACTACTTCGTTGTTCTCTGTTCCACAATTAATTTTATTTCTTGCCACCAGGCTACGAGGTAAAGCAAAGATTTCGAAAAAAATGATCCTTGTCAAAATTGATATCTGTGCTCCAAAGTGTGTACATATAAAATTTCATTTTTGAATTTTGGCAGACTACTGTAACCAACTTTTAATTTAATGAGTGTTTTTTAATTAATAAAACAATTCATGACCTTATACAATCACTTTATATATTTTTAATTAAATTGTAACTACGTTTCGATACCGTTTTGTATCATCTTCAGGTATTTATGATAACTTGTTAATCGTTTTATTTTGCTTTTTTTATTTATATTAATTTGGTAAGTTGTTTTTTGTTTCTTTTTGTGTACTTTAGCTTGTCTTGGTGTACTTTGTACAGTTATACTATAAATCCCTCCTTTGAAGTGCAATACCTGAAGAAGATACGAAAAGATATCGAAACGTCGTTACAATATAAATAAAAAAGTGACTGTATAGGGTCATCAATTGTTTTATTATACTGTAACCAGGTCAAGTCACTACTGCTACAGTATTTAATATTAATGTGAGCTGTTTGGAAGATATTTGTTTGTTTGTACAGCATGTGGAAGGTGGTTCTCGTCCGATACACGAAGGTAATGCAATAAAAATTGAATTTGTTAGCGTTCAGTTGGCCTTCTGCTTTAATTGACGTGGCAGCAGACGTGTAGCCCCCCCCCCCCCCCCTTAGGCATTGCTCCAGCCTGTCTGCTGCAGGTAACAACGTGTCACGGGTTCGGTTTGAGCTCTGTTGTGTTGATGTGGTGGAAACTGTCGACTGATCTGTTGACGGTCTGCACGACGGAATAGCAACTACTTTATGTGACTGGATTCCAGAGAGTGTCACACGTTCATCGACTCTGAGAAGTTTCCTCAGACGATTCCATAGATAAATACAGACAGACCGGGAGGTGGAGGGAGGAATCCTGTAAATGTAGCCGAAACCATTAAAGAGCTTTAAAAAAATATTAGCTCTCCAAAGTACGAACATTTCCATCTGACACGTAAAACGAATTAACAACGAAACCGAGAGAAAGTTAAATAGAAACTTAGTTTGAAACTTGCTAGACGAGGCACGGCCTCACCTTAACGAATCTAATAAGGCGGGGTAAGATTCTTACGACGGAACTAAGGAAGTGGAAAATATTTGTCAGCGTATAACAATATATATATATATATATATATATATATATATATATATATATATATATATATTTGAAATGGAACTTGTTAAATATTTACCATGAATTTATTGATCGTGTCGAATTATTATACAAAATTTTCTGTTAATAAAAGTACAAACTCGTGGCTTCCTTTTTTTCAATTCAGGAATATAGGAATATATAGAACATAGCGATTCAAAGCGCAGAGGCCATGATAAAGTAGAATTTTAAAAAATCAAAATTAAAAAAATGTTGGCCGGACCGGGAATCGAACACGGGACCTGACGTTCGTTCGATTTACTAATTCTACGGCCTGAAATTAAGAACGGACTATGTGTAATTTTCTTTAAAAAAAAAATTCCAATTCAGGAATATAGGAAACCTTTAACAACTATCTGGCCCGTAAAGGCCATGAATTAAAGTATGGAGGATGCGGAAAAAATGTCGACAGGACCAGGAATCGAACTCGGGACCTACAGATCATCCATTGCCAAATTCTGGGACCTCAATTAACTTTAAATGAACCTTTTTTTTTTAATTATTCAATTCAGGAAAATAGAGAAAAGTTTAACGAAGATCAGGTCCTATAGGCCATGGTTAAGTTGAATTAAAGTATGGAGGATGGGAAAAAATGTCGAACGGACCAGGAATCTGACTCGAAAGCTACCGATCATCCATTACCAAATTTTGGGACCTCAATTAACTGTAAACAAATCGTTTATTTTTTGGAATTTTTCCCGTTCAGGAAAATAGAGAAACTTTAACAAAGATCAGGCCCGTAAAGACCATGGTTAAGTTGAATTAAAGTCTGGAGGACGGGAAAAATGTCGACGGGACCAGGAATCGGACAAGAAATCTCCGGACAAGAAAAAAAAGATAAACCAATCGCTGAGTCGCTAATAAACAGTGTGACTGTACATAAATCAATAATAATAATAAAAATTATAAACTGATATGTAGAATATAGTCAGTATTGTGACGTGAAAAGGTAGAAAGATGAAGAACATTGCGGAAATTTCAAGGTACATTTTGGAGAAAAAAAAACAACAAGGAAATTAGGATGCAAGGAAAATCTGAATGTGGTGTGTTTGAAAAATGTAGAGAGAATAAGTATCACTTATTTTTGTCTGTATTCCACTAGCTTATTATTTTTCAATCAGACGTATTTTCTTTTTCATTTTAATATATTTCTTAGTTTCTCTTTCTTAAAACATTTAACTAGATTTTCTAGGTGTGTGTGTGCGGTTTTTTTCTCTTCCCCTTCCCCCTCCACTCCCCCACCCCCTGTGAGAGGGGTTCATTCCCATCTCTTCTAATGTTCGGCTTTGTACAGTCCTATATTGGTATGGAGAATGTAAATTTGTAGAACAATGGATGTGATATAATGCAGTTATATGGGGGGCTAGGGGCGGGGGTTCAATAAACTCGTCCATGCGGACGTATATTGACAATTTTGTGCGCGTGTGTGTTTGATCCAAATAATAATAAAAAACAACAAAACTTTCTGCTTATTCTTTTCATCATTCCGCCAGAAAATTCAAAATATTTGTTGTTTTTAATCTTCAGCGAAGATATTTATTTTGATATGCACATTTATTGCAAAAAAAAAAATAAAAAAACTCCACCCACCCCTCCTGTTAATGAGGATTATGCGGGTTGTAAAATTTAATGTACTAGATCAGTGTAATTTCAGTAACGTATCAAAGAAGGAAACAGAATAAATACAGACGGGTTAGAAACTGTTCCCGATCCTAGTGAAGTAGATTAGAAACGCTATTAGCGTAGTAGGAAACCTCCATATATGAAGGGTCCTCTCTCATATTATTATCTCTCTGCCGTGGTACAGCGTTTAGAGAATTCACATACATTATTAATGTACCAACAAAAGAATAATCCCTGCTTTTTCATTTACTTTCCCCCTCTACAACAGCGACGGTGCCCTCCGGTAAATATCTGGGGAAAAAAATCCAATCGAAGCTTTGTTGTTTTTTTTAGGGTAACAGGCTACATGAGGGTAATTCACAAGGTGGCAACTCCCCTTTAATATCATAGGAAGGGATTTGAAAGGGGGGATGCGGAAGGGTAGAGGAAGGTAGCCAAGAGTTAACCAGAGGCCCCCGGGCTATGGTTTAAGTATCCTACCCGGCATTCGCCTAAAGAAATGCAGGGAAAACTCTAGAAAAACCTGCATCAGGTAGGTCGGGCATTGGGAACTTGTCCCACGCCCTTCCGATGGCGGGAGAGGAGTTTTCTGTGGGGACGCAGCATTCCCTTCTCAGTGCCTCGACCAGTTTAGGAGGCAGCTGGCCGACTGTTCCAATGGGAATAGCGAACAACTCTTACCGTATGCCCAAGGTCTGCGACCCTGGAACATACACCTCTCAAAAGAGGCCGAAGTGCCTCGGCTTGTGGGAACCTTAGTTCAAAAACGGAGAGGAAAAGGCATACCCAAAGGCAGCCCCTTCGTATCTCTCCTAAAAGGTTCTGCCTGCGAGAGAACATCCCTCGCAGGTACTGTAGTCGAAGCTTTGAATAGAAGCCGACTTCTTAATACACTGGAGGAGCAATCAAACTGCGGATGGATACTAAGTGCCATCGTGCAACGCTGCGGCCATTGTTTTATAAGAAGAAGAATAAAAAAGTTACCTTGTCATGAACATTTAATGATAGCTGCGTGTGTGAAAGGAATTGCTACCCAAAATACGTTAAAAAGGGTAAACAGAAATTTCTTTTGCGACTATTGACTGATGTTGTTGTGTGTTGCGGTCAATTATGGAAAAGAAGAGGATTAAAAGAAGTTACTCAAAGTTTACGTAGGAAAATGCGAGGGATTTTCTCTCGCAGGCAGAACCTTTTAGGAGGGATACGAAGGGGCTACCTTTGGGTATGCCTTTTCCTCTCCGTTTTTGAACTAAGGTTCCCACAAGCCGAGGCACCTCGGCCTGTTCTGAGAGGTGTATGTTCCGGGGTCACAGACCTTGGGCATACGGTAAGAGTTGTCTGCTATTCCCATTGGAATAGTCGGCCAGCTGCCTTCTACACTGGTCGAGGCACTGAGAAGGGAATGCTGCGTCCCCACAGCAAACTCCTCTCCCGCTATCGGAAGGGCGTGGGACAAGTACCCAATGCCCGACCTACCCGATGCACGTTTTTCTAAGGTTTTCCCTGCATTTCTTTAGGCGAATGCCGGGTAGGATCCTTAAAATATTGCCGGGGGCCCTAGTAATCCTTGGCTACCTTCCTCTACCCTTCCGCATCCCCCTTTCAAATCCCTTCCTATGCTATTAAAGGGAAGTTGCCCAATATGGATCACCCTCATGTAGCCTGTTACCCTAAAAAAAAACTTACGTAGGAGAAGGCCTTCGAGGAAAAACAATTGCACGGTTGTCAACTGACCAGAGCAGTTGTGTCGCTCTAGGCTCTTCTTAGCACCTGACGAAAGGCACAAAGGATCCCAGAAACGTTGTTGTGTGGTATTTACATAACCCCCCCTTTTTTTGTCTGTATTTGGCTATCTTTCTTATTCATGAAGTAGGATAAATTAACAGTATTATACATCAGCTTCCAGAATGTTGAGGTGATTGTAGATTGTACTGTGTAAACGTATTGTAATTAAGAATAAATAAATGTATAATTAATTTGGTTTTGTGAAAGTTTTCCTTTATGTTCCCTAGTCCCCCTACCTGCCCCCCTCCTCCCCCGAAAAAAAAGTTATTTGCAGGAAAATCGTTATGTAAAATGTAGTGCAGACTTGTGTGCGTGTAGTTTGAAGGTGATCTTCCTCCTTTACCGGCCGTGACTTTCCGCTCTCTTCCTTTCACTTCCTTAAAGCAAACGACCGTTATAACAGTGAAGAGCTGCGCATCCTTGCGTTCCTCCAACAAGGACACTGCTCATCAAGGACAGACAACATCAGCGGCTGGGATGAAAAAATAATACGTCTACATGTGTATGTAAAGTTACAATCTTTTGAAATAATTAAAAGGAGTATTTTACATAAGGAAATAAATCGTATTTCTCACTACTACCAGCTTTCAAACTAAGAACAATATGAGGATATATAAAACCATGATACTATATTATGGACGTGAGGGGCTGGACATTAAACAAGAGAAAGAGGAGATAGCGACTAACAGCTTTTAAAGAAAGATCCTAAGAAGAATTTGGGGCTCAAAGATATGAAAATGGCCATATGGAGACACAAGGATACAATAAGGAAATATATATGACCTATATTAAGAACCAAGCATCGCAACAGCTATTAGATTAAAGAGAATGGAATGGATTAGGACACGTGCAACGCATGCGAAAGGAAAGGATGCATTATACAATGATATCGGAGGTAAAATAAAGGTACAAAAACCAAGGAACAGATGGATAGACGAAGTAGAGGACATAAAAACGGATGATGGATTTGAGGAACTGGCGGAGAATAGCTTTAGACAGAGAAGTTTGGAGGAAGCTACTACTGGAGGTCGATATCAGGCTGTGGAACTATAGAAGAAGAAGAAGAAGAAGAAGAAGAAGAAGAAGAAGATCTATGTAAATATACATTTCCATAGTTTATTGAACAACTTTCATGCAGATATCGTATTTTGGTAAAAGAACTTGTGTCGGAAGAGGTCTTGGAATATATCGATATCTGTCTATCGAATGTTTGTCACGTCATAAATACAAATATTATCGATACTGAATATAATTCACTATTAAAAACGTTTGAAATATAAAGAAAAAAATAATGAGTAACGTACAACATCGGAATAAATAGAGAATTAACAATTATACAGAATATGCAATTTTATAGACGCATCAGAAAAGAAAAGTCTCAGGAAGATTCAACTGACATACCATAAGAATAATACAGAAATATTGAAACTCACTTTTGTATGTAAGTATGTAAGAAATTTATTTAATATTTGGGACAGACGAAGTTATCAAAGAAAAAACCGACCAAAAATTTCAACATCAAAAAAATTAATGGTTCGTAACCAATTAAAGATCATTATTGTTAATTATTCGACCAGCAGCTTGGGTCAATACATATATTTATTTATTTATATGAGTAAGTTTCAACGTACCAACAGCTTAAATAGACAAGAAATTAGTAATGTTGGAAAGTATATTGGACAAATACCTAGATGAGAAATTGTCTCGTGATGTGCGAGACATATTTTCATCTGAGAAAATTGATCGTTGACATATAAACAGTAGAGCCACTGTGAGTATTTAATTTAGTTTCAACGTACCACCTAGGCTAATGAACAAGATTTTTTTTTTAGGGTAACAGGCTACATGAGGGTAATCCACGTTGGGTAACTCCCCTTTAATAGCATAGGAAGGGATTTGAAAGCGGGGATGCTGAAGGGGTAGAGGAAGGTAGCCAAGGGTTAACTAGGGGCCCCCGGGCTATGGTTTAAGGATCCTACCCGGCATTCGCACTAAAGAAATGCGGGGAAAACCCTAGAAAAAACCTGCATCAGGTAGGTCGGGCATTGGGCACTTGTCCCACGCCCTTCCGATAGCGGAAGAGGAGTTTGCTGTGGGGACGCAGAATTCCCTTCTCCGTACCTCGACAAGTTTAAGAGGCAGCTGGCCGACTGTTCCAATGGGCACAGCGAATAACACTTACCGTATGCCCAAAGGGTCTGTGACCCCGGAACATACACCTCTAAGAACAGGCCGAGGTTCCTCGGCTTGTGGGAACCTTAGTTCAAAAAACGAGAGAGATGTGAAGGCATCACCCAAAGGCAGCCTCCTCCAGAGCTCTCTGAGAAGGTTCACCTGCAAGAGAATCCTCTCGCAGGCTTCCTTTCAAGAAATTGGAATAGTTGGAAAATATATTGAACATATATTATCGGCGAGGGATGTTCTCTCGCAGGTAGAACCTTGTAGGAGAGCAACGAAGAGGCTACCTTTGGGGATCCCCCCTTTCAAATCCCTTCCTATGCTATTAAAGGGGAGTTGCCCAAAGTGGATTACCCTCATGAAGCCTGTTACCCTAAAAAAAAAAAAAAAAAAAAATGCCTTTTCCTCTCCGTTTTTGAACTAAGGTTCCCACAAGCCGAGACACCTCGGCCTGTTTTAAGAGGTGTATGTTCCAGGGTCACAGACCTTAGGCATACGGTAAGAGCTGTTCGCTATTCCCATTGGAATAGTCAGCCAGCTGCCTCCTAAACTGGTCGGGGCACGGAGATGGGAATGCTGCGTCCCCACAGAAAACCCCTCTTCCGCTATCGGAAAGGCGTGGGACAAGTACCCAATGCCCGACCTACCAGATGCACGTTTTTCTAGGGTTTGTCCTGCATTTCTTTAGGCGAATTTCCGGGTAGGATCCTTAAACCATAGCCCGGGGGTCCTAGTTACCCTTGGCTACCTTCCCCCACCCTTCCGCATCCCCCCTTTCAAATCCCTTTCCTATGCTATAAGAGGAGAGTTGCCACTCTGTAGATTACCCTATACATAGCCTGTCTACACCCCCCAAAAAAAACATATATTATCACCACTGAGAGAAATTGTCTCGTCATGTGCGAGACAGATTCTCAATCAGAGAAACTGTATGGTTGACATATAAGCCCTAGAGGCAAAATTAGTATATTTGTTAGTATTTAATTTATTTCCGCTCTAATTGAAGCTTAAAGCACAAAAGACGTAATTTAAATTTCTGTTTTGATGAATAATAATAATCTTGTATCAGAGTAAGTTTTTTTTTATTTTTTTTTAAAAAAAGGACAAACTGAGAAAGACATCAAAAGCGGTTTAAAGAAGAAACAATTACTTTGTAATTAACTCTATTTCTTGAGAACTACTTTAACGAACAATACCAGCGTATAATTGAAAACTGTAGAACGTCGAGAGCAATTAACTGGGTTTTCTGCTGCTTCAGTGTTAATTTAGCGGAGCTGTGATAAGGTTTTATATATATATATATATATATATATATATATATATATACATATTTTAAAAGCCACATGCTGCATTCAGAGCGTGTTAAGGAAGTTCCACTCAGGTGAATAGATGATTATTGTTTTCCAGCTGCTTTTATTGTCTCCTGTGCCGTTGTTGCAGGACAATGAATCATAAACAGTATTTTTGTTCATTTAAGTAATTTTATTTGTTACAAAATTTTTAATTTATTACCAAAAAAACCGTAAATTTATTTAGACTTACTACATTTGATAGTGAATAATAAAAGGTAGCCAAATACAGACAAAAAAAAAGGATAACATAAACACCACACGAAACCACACAACAACGTTCCTGGGATCCTTGCCCCCCCCCTCCCCCTTCGTCAGGTGCTAAGAAGAGCCTAGAGTGACACAACTGCACTCTGTCAGTTGACAAAACTCAAAAACCCCTATAATAAATTTTAAAAGACTGCCCGTGGCCCTAACTGAACAATTTAAAACGAGAACGACCAGTAACAATTAATTTAAATTGTTGAGTTGCGGGTTAACAATTGAAATTAGAACAATATATAAATTAAAACTTTACAAAAGCAAACTGCCATAAATTTTATTCAAATTATTAGTAAAATTTACTAAGTTAATCGATGTTTTATAGGATCTGATATACGTATAAAAGCACTTAACCCAGTAACCCCGAAAATAAATTCGTTTCCTCGTCCAAAATTCATGCATTACCCCCTGTCTAATATGTGATAATTTAAAATAAATATTCTTAGACAGAACAGAATAATTACTACTATTTATATATTATTTTTTAGTGTTCTTTTAACCTAGCTTTTAATGACCGCTTAGTCGGACCTATGTACCCAGCTTGAAAAGGTAAGAAAAGAATGGCCTTTGTTATCTGCCAAATAGTTTCTTAAAAAAGTTATCCTAATCATTGTAATTGTAGTGTTCTTATTATACTTTTAAACTGTGAACCTGATGAAGTCAAAAATATATATAAGCGACGAAACGTTGTTTTTCTTTTTCTGACTTAAAATTGGCTGGTAATTTTTTTCTTTTCCTGTCTTATGTTAATATTACAACAGAAATTTTCATTTACAGCAGAAAAATAATTTAAATTTATCTATAAATTTATTTGTGTGTTAACTTTAAAAAAAAATGTTAGTGAAAACATCCTCAGCACTGATTAATAATTATTCATTACACTTCAAGAACGTTTAGTTTTCTAATTGATATTTAATCCAGTATAAATTATTTTAACAAATAAATAGACAGGTGAAGAAGTCAAAAGTAGGGACGAAACGTCTATTTAATATAATTTTTTATTGCATTAATTTATTTGTCAACTATTATATTTTTCTGACTTTCGGCCACGTTTAAGTAAGCCTATAGAAGACAGCCAAATAAGGGCAAAAAGAAGTTTTGATATAAATACCACACAACAACGTTTCTGGGATCCTTGTCGCCTTTCCTTCAGGTGTGACGAAGAGCCTAGAGCGACACAACTGCACTGGTCAGTTGACAACAAAGCTACTAATACTCTTTCCTCCTCGAATAAAATCCACTTGACACCTACAGGCAAACTTTGTGTAGTTGACAGAGTGTGTCTTGCTCTAATTGTAACCCCCCGTGCTGCATGGGGCGAACAAAACGTTCCCTTAATACCCGTATCAAGGAACATGTGTCTAATATCAAAGACAATCTGTTAGTCTCCAAATATATCATCAATTCTAAACATACATTTGATTGGCAAAATGCTAAGATTTTAGTCGTTGACCCCCAGCCAGGCACAATTCCAGAGATGCTTCACATTGAATCAAACATCACAGCTCTTAATGTACAAACAGGCAAATTGCAACGACCCCTTATTGTTAGGCAACCCCTTCGGCTCTCCCGTTGTCGTTGCGTTTTCGTCGCTTTTGAGTTTTGTCAACTGACCAGTGCAGTTGTGTCGCTCTAGGCTCTTCTTACCAGCTGAAGAAAGGTGACAAGGATCCCAGGTAGTTATATTATCACTTATTTTGTCTGTATTTGGGTATCTTTGCTATTAGAAAAACGTCCGTATTACGCATAAAAAGTAATATTATTGGTTTCGAAATTTGTGCAAATAAATAAATGGTTAGTAACTGCAGTTGATTTTACGTTGATTGTCTTCACCTGTGAAATAAAATACTACACAGCAAGATATTGAATAAAACATAACTGCGAGGGTTATTCTCTCGCAGGCAGTACCTTGTAGGAGAGATACGAAGGGGCTACCTTTGGGGATGCCTTTTCCTCTCTCCGTTTTTGAACTAAGGTTCCCACAAGCCGAGGCACCTCGGCCTGCTTTGAGAGGTGTATGTTCCGGGGTCACAGCCCTTGGGCATACGGTAAGAGTTGTCCGCTATTACCATTGGAACAGTCGGCCAGCTGCCTCCTAAACTGGTTGAGGCACGAAGGGAATGCTGCGTCCCCACATCTAACCCCTCTCCCGCTATCGGAAGGGCGTGGGACAAGTACCCAATGCCCGACCTTCCTGATGCAGGTTTTTCTAGGGTTTTCCCTGCATTTCTTTAGGCGAATGCCGGGTAGGATCCTTAAACTATTGCCCGGGGACCCCTAGTTAACCTCTACCATTCCGCATATTCCCTTTCAAATCCCTTCCTGTGCTATTAAAGGGGAGTTGCCCAACATGGATTACCGTCATGTAGCCTGTTGCCCCCCAAAAAATAAAACTACACAGCAAACCCCTTCTCTTCGCCATCCTAAGGAAGGGCGTGGGACAAGTACCCAATGCCCGACCTACCTGATGCAGGTTTTTATAGGGTTTGTCCTGCATTTATTTAGGCGAATTCCGGGCAGGATCCTTAAAATACAGCCCGGGGGCCCCTAGTTAACCCTTGGCTACCTTCGTCTACCATTCCGCATCCCTCCTTTTCCTGTGCTGTTAAAGGGGAGTTGCCACCATGTGGTTTACCCTCATGTAGCCTGTCTACACCTTCAAAAAAACTAAAACAACGTTCAGCATTGACAACATGAAAAGGGTGAAGGTGCTTAACGTATTATAAAAACTAATACTGCAGTAATTCTATTAAAATTTTAATCAAATGTTTCTTATTTGTACGATGAGCAGACGTAACGCTCTACTGATTGGACGGAAACGGTGATGTTGATGTTTACTTTAAACTTCTGCGGTGATAAAGTAAGGGCGGGCGGGCGTTCCCTAAGGAGACCTTCCTCCGAGCAACAGGTAGATTTTTCACCTCGGATTTCCATGCGGACGCAGAGGAAGGCGCTCGACAAGGAATTTCAATATTGGCACACACACACACACACTCACACACTCACACGAGGGGGAAATTTCACTCCGCAGGTCCGTAATCAACTAAGGATTACTTAATTACTTAATTCTGTACGCCGTTTGTGTGTGGGGGGGAAACGCTGTAGAATAATTCCACTCATATTTGTGTAACGTTCGGCTTAAATAATGTTTTCTCTCGGCACCACGCCTTTATTATGCTATATAGAAGAAAAATAGAAGCCCAAAATACTTTCAATACGTATAACTTCTGCTGGAATTCGTTTTGTATTTTCGTAAAACCCTGTAATTGGATAAAAATAATACAAGAACAACCAAAACCAATAACGAATTCAACAGGTAAAAAATAATTGCTTTTCCATGCAAATAAAACTTTTACTAACTAATACGTGGCGTTGAATTAAGGAATTAACAGAATGAAATATTTTAATAAAACAATTGATAGATGCAGACAGACACTTCATTTTTAATTTTTATTATGACGACGTTTCGATACCTTTTTTCTGTCTTCATCAGGTATTTTTCCTTAAATGATATACTGTAATTTTAAGTGATGATATAAATACCACACAACAACGTTTCTGGGGGATCCTTGTCTTTCCTCAGGGTGCTAAGAAGAGCCTAGAGCGACACAACTGCACTCATTAACTGTTAAAGCTTGAATTTGGAATTTTTTAAATATATTTTACACTAAAATAAGAATAAAATATTTTAATAAAACAATTGATGGATACAGACAGACACCTCATTTTTAATTATTATTATGACGACGTTTCGATACCTTTTTTCTGTCTTCATCAGATATTTTTACGAAATGACATGCTGTAGCTTTGAGTGATAATATAAATACCACACAACAACGTTTCAAGGGGATCTTTGTCGCATTTCCCCAGGGTGCTATGAAGAGCCTAGAGTGACACAACTGCACTCGTCAGTTGCCAAAACTCAAAGTATTGATATATATATATATATATATATATATATATATATATATATATATATATATATCAGCAGCCATTTTGTACGTATTTGACTATCTTTCTTATTATCAATTTTTTTTCATTTCGAAATTAAACGTGTATTATACAAAGAAGGTAATCGCACAGTGTTTCATATATATCGTTTATTACTTATATATTGTTATAAATTAATATTGTTAGCTTTTAAAAAATATTGGAGAATAAAGAAACATGAATGACGAATAATTAATTCGTCTCCGGACGAAATCATTGTTCAGTGTCAGTAAAACATATAAAAATTCATCTGGGGGACGGGGACGGGGACGGGGGGAACTTAAATTGATGGTTTTTTCAGTGGCAATAAATTTTGGTAATTCCTTCCCTTTTTTTTAATCAGGATCACGTGATTAAATGAGACTTCAAAGATTACGCTAATAAGATTTTTAACTGGAATATAGATGAGTCCAACTCACTGCTCACTAATAACTTGCCCTGTTAACTCCAGTATGTCCCACCAACTGCTCAACATTAACTCTCCTCCGGTTTCGTCCAGGTTAGTGCAACCTAATATCCATCTCCATCACTTAATGATAACGTTAAGTATTTTTTTTTGCCCAGTGCCTATTGACAACAACGGTAGAGGTGAATGTCCCTTGTGAAAGGCCAACTTCTGAAAGAATTAGCACACGGTGTTTAGGCAGTTTTGAATAGCTATAACCGGCAATAATAAAGAGGTTATTGATGAGGGAAGTATTTTGTAAATGATTACACTCTCACATATGCTCGTTTCTGGTGAAGTACGTTTGACTCCAGAGCCAAGATTGGTTTAAGGAACAAGTATCAGTTTGTGTGAGGTTGATTTCCGACCGACGCGGCGTGTCCCCATAAATCGGGGTTTACCTGCCATTAGCCACGGCTCGAGATTGGTACTTTTGAAGAGGACGTAGATTACGAGCCACGCTCGAGCAGACCTCGACTGGCCAGTAAATCTTTTTATCCTTTTAAGAGGCCCTCGCTTCATAACTAAAGGCGTAATCCAACCCATGAATACAGAAACCGAAGGGGAGGGGGGAGGGAATCATGCGGGTCAATCAGCTCAGCTACGGCCTTCCTGATTGAGCCCAATTAGGGCGATTGTCTTGGCGCAGAAACCTGGGTGATTGCACACGACTTGCCACATCAGCTCGAAAACTTCTTCATCTAATACCCTTTTGCTCAATGCCTCCGGACCTCGTCACGAAAGTAAAGAAATCTCCGCCGCTGCAGCGCCGGTGATCAGTCGGAACAGCCTTACCACGACGCTTGGGAAATATCCTCCTTCACCGTCAGGACTTAATTTTTATTTTTTTTTGTAATTTCATCTTTCGATACTGTTTTCTCATCTTAATATGGTTTTTATCAGTCAAACGGTGATCTTGTTGACCACTGACCAACACACGATCCATTAACAACTATATTTGTTTAACTTCTTAAAATAATTACAAATTTAGAAATTCTTTATAAATAAAAATTTAAAACATTATAATAAGAAAGGCCTTAAAAGAAGACACACTTTTTTGTGGGGGGGACATCTTCAGGGGTTGTAAAATTTCAATAATTTAAAATTCTTAGTCTGAAAATTCCAAGACAACATAATTTTAGAAATATTATATTTTAATGTAGTCATATTTCAAGAAACAAAAAAATACTTAAGAAAAATATTCTATCAGAACCGTTTAACCTAACACTGTTTTTAAAGTAATGTAACAATTTTTCAATGTGTCAATTAAATACTTATAATAAAATTGTAATACTTTTAAAGTAATGTAACAATTTTTCAACGTTTCAATTAAATACATTTATTGAGATTGTAATACTTTTAAAATAATGTAACAAATTTTCATCGTTTCAATTAAATACATTTATTGATATTGTAATACTTTGAAAGTAATGTAACAATTTTTCAACGTTTCAATTAAATACATTTATTGATATTGTAATACTTTGAAAGTAATGTAACAATTTTTCAACGTTTCAATTAAATACATTTATTGATATTGTAATACTTTGAAAGTAATGTAACAATTTTTCAACGTTTCAATTAAATACATTTGTTGAGATTGTAATACTTTTAAAATAATGTAACAATTTTTCAACGTTTCAATTAAATACATTTATTGATATTGTAATACTTTGAAAGTAATGTAACAATTTTTCAACGTTTCAATTAAATACATTTATTGATATTGTAATACTTTGAAAGTAATGTAACAATTTTTCAACGTTTCAATTAAATACATTTATTGAGATTGTAATACTTTTAAAGTGTTGCAAAAATTTTTCAATGTGTCAATTGAATACTTATAATAAAATTGTAATACTTTTAAAGTAATGTAACAATTTTTCAACGTTTCAATTAAATACATTTATTGGGATTGTAATACTTTTAAAGTAATTTAACAATTTTTCAACGTTTCAATTAAATACATTTATTGAGATTGTAATACTTTTAAAATAATGTAACAATTTTTCAACGTTTCAATTAAATACATTTATTGAGATTGTAATACTTTTAAAATAATGTAACAATTTTTCAACGTTTCAATTAAATACATTTATTGAGATTGTAATACTTTTAAAATAATGTAACAATTTTTCAACGTTTCAATTAAATACATTTATTGATATTGTAATACTTTGAAAGTAATGTAACAATTTTTCAACGTTTCAATTAAATACATTTATTGATATTGTAATACTTTGAAAGTAATGTAACAATTTTTCAACGTTTCAATTAAATACATTTGTTGAGATTGTAATACTTTTAAAATAATGTAACAATTTTTCAACGTTTCAATTAAATACATTTATTGATATTGTAATACTTTGAAAGTAATGTAACAATTTTTCAACGTTTCAATTAAATACATTTATTGAGATTGTAATACTTTTAAAGTGTTGCAAAAATTTTTCAATGTGTCAATTGAATACTTATAATAAAATTGTAATACTTTTAAAGTAATGTAACAATTTTTCAACGTTTCAATTAAATACATTTATTGGGATTGTAATACTTTTAAAGTAATTTAACAATTTTTCAACGTTTCAATTAAATACATTTATTGAGATTGTAATACTTTTAAAATAATGTAACAATTTTTCAACGTTTCAATTAAATACATTTATTGATATTGTAATACTTTGAAAGTAATGTAACAATTTTTCAACGTTTCAATTAAATACATTTGTTGAGATTGTAATACTTTTAAAATAATGTAACAATTTTTCAACGTTTCAATTAAATACATTTATTGATATTGTAATACTTTGAAAGTAATGTAACAATTTTTCAACGTTTCAATTAAATACATTTATTGATATTGTAATACTTTGAAAGTAATGTAACAATTTTTCAACGTTTCAATTAAATACATTTATTGAGATTGTAATACTTTTAAAGTGTTGCAAAAATTTTTCAATGTGTCAATTGAATACTTATAATAAAATTGTAATACTTTTAAAGTAATGTAACAATTTTTCAACGTTTCAATTAAATACATTTATTGGGATTGTAATACTTTTAAAGTAATTTAACAATTTTTCAATGTTTCAATTAAATACTTGTAAAGTAACAATTTTTCAATGTTTCACCTAAATACTTATATTAAAATTGTAATATTTTTAAAGTAATGTAACAATTTTTCAATGTTTCACTTAAATACTTATAATAAAATTGTAACACTTTTTAAGTAAGGTAACAATTTTTCAATGTTTCAATTAAAAACTTGCCCTGAAACTGTAATTAATTTTATAAAATAATATTATAAATTTTCATGTAAGAAAAACAATTTTTTTTGACCTTGTAACCTTTAGAATACGAATTTGAAAAATATATATCATTTAATTCAGTTTTACAGCACCAGATGAAGTCCCAAAAACTGTCCGTTTCATTGTTATTTTCTTATATTTATTATTTAATATTCAATTTTTATTAAGGATAAATTTCTGACTTTAATAGGCTGATGTTCTTTCATTTAAGACAGCTCTAAATAAAAAAAGATATAATTCATCAAACAATTTATTGAGGTGTCGAAGAATCGTTCGTCATTGACGTCATAATCAAGATTCGGCGTTCGGTGGTTGGGGGGGGGGACGTTTCAACCACAACAGCAACTAATACAATTTAAATTTTAGGTACGGTCAGATTTGATTCCGGTGTTACAAATAGTATTATTAAAAATCAAAGAATGATTGTAATATTTTTTTAAAAAAAAAGCAAACATCATAATAAGGAAGAAGAAAAATCAAAGAAGTCACGAAGAGAATTCTGGACATGAGTCCTTACCAGAAACCCGGTCAAATATTTTTTAAAACACATTCTTATGCGAAAAAGTTGAAATTATTAATTTTTTTCCCCTAATTATTGGCCTTTAATAACAACATAAAAAATTCTAAGTGTTTTGTCCTTTTATTTTTTCTCTTTGATTGGATGATTTTTATTCAGTTCCAGTCTGCAAGCGTCCCAGACAAAAATGGAGGATATCTGTACAACTCCATATGGATGTATGAGAATGATCTACATGAAATTAACTTAGCGGTTAGAGGAAAATGATGATATGAAAATTTTCTTAGTTTTCAGAACAGTAGAACACTTCAGATCATGGTCATGGTCATGTCTGGCCTGACCACACACAGAGAGATTGTCTAATTTAGTTCACAAAAGGACGAATCAGAGCGATTACGAAAATAAAAAAAAATAGTGATACATTAAAATATTATTTTTATTTTTTAAAAAAAAAATAAAACGACGGACAGAAAATTCGTAAGGTTATTTATTCAGAGTCGTTCAATTTCCGCTGTTATTCTGCGGCCGTCGCGAGTTTCATCTCCGGTTGCTGCTTTGAAAGAAGAAGTTTTGTCACGAAGATTCCTTTGAAGATGAGACACGAAAGTCGTTCAAAGGTCAGCCACAGTGATTGAAATTGTTTCCCCTACATTTATACATCTTCCGATCGTCTCTCTCTCTCTTCGCTCCTGTAATCGAAGGATCGTTGTTGTAAAAACCCTCCCCCTCCCCCTCCCCCCCGTCAAGTGTCAAACAGGGGATCAAAAAAATACGTCAGAGGGCGGATGCGTTTTCATTCGCATCCAATTAACTCCGACTCGATTTCGAAACCAATTAGGAGGAATACAAAAATTGTAAATATCAGAAAAAGAACCTCCCGAATTTTTATCAGAACTTGTGATCATAGTTGATTACAATCATAAATATATTGTAATGCCAATTAATTAAGCCATTAGTTGTTTTTAAATAATTTGAATGGTTAGCGAACAGTTTGAATTATAGCGATGAGCGAGCAAAGCGACAATGAGAGGCGAGCTCTTTTCCTATTATTGAGGGGTCGGAATGGCGATTACGCGCGCTAAAGGATAGGCAGTTGGCGGAGAAACACTACGAGGAGCAGAACAAGTAATAGAACTTGAGCAGAGACTAGACATTGTCAATGTATAACTAGTTAAAGTTGTGAATTAATACAAAGAAAACATTCACGGAAGTATTGCAGCCTAAATATTGGAAAGTAAGAGCATTTTTTGTCAGAATAGAACTTTGTACAATCTTCGTGGAGGAATTATTCCAGGAGAACATTGGTAAATTATTGTGGAGCGGAGCAGTCAACAGAATACAGTCAATATTGCCAAATTTTAAAGTGAAGTGTAGAATCAGTGAAAACCAAGGCCTGATGACTAAACATTTTAAAGTGTGTAAAAGTGTCCGAACGAGGTAAAATTGATTGTTCTGGTACCAGACCGACGGTCAGTAAGTAACATAACTTTGATAAATTTGTAAACTTTAATTAAAAGGGCAGTCAGATTTCGTTCATCATTCATTTCGTTCGCTTTTCTTGTAGCTTTTCTTTCATTTATCAGCACATTATTATTTTGAAGTAAATTTTAAACTGTATTAATAAGACCATTCAATAATTTTCACTGTAAATCATCAAACCCATTAAAGACCCTGAGAAATTAAGAGATTTTCATTTTATTGTAAATGTTTGTAAATTTAAGCAGCCACAAATTAATAAATAAATTTTGTTTGTTAAAATTGATTATCTTTTTCATTTAAATAAACCCTATCATTTTGATTATTACATTTAATAGTACAACAAAGTGGGCAAAAAATTAAATAACCCTAATTGTTGATTATTAAATTTTGGCACAACAACGTGGGGCAAATAAATTAAACGCATAAATTGATGATTATTACAATATATTTACGCTTATTTGGCATTCAATCTGAATAATTCTGTAGTTTTTTAATATGAATATGTTTTTAGCCTGGCCTCAATGACCTGAATACAGCGGCGTCTCTGGACAACGTCAACAGTTGAAGCCAAAAATACTAATATCTTTGATCTTCACTAATTCAGTTTCGAAATAAAGAAGAATTACTTGAACGTAAAATTATATTTTGTTATTGTTTTTTTTTCACGTGGATATATTTCTATTTGTATCCCACAGATGCCTCCACCGAACAGTTATTTAATAAGACGTCTCATATTGATGATAAAGAAATGGCGTCGTGGTGTAGTGCGATTGCGTTGTGGTAGTGTCTTTGTGTTCATAAAATGGGAGTTTTAATGCATTCTGAATTAAGCTTTTAACGCGAGAAAAGTTATCCACGATACCAAAACTTCCCCTTACAACATTTTACTCAAGTTTCAAACTTCTACGGTCTTAATTAAAATAATTAAGGAGCTGTTTTTATGGTTAAGGAAGTTAGTTCAACATGTTGTTTCAGGAAAGGAAAAATATTTTGTAAACCCGGGCGTTATTGTTTTTTTTAAAAAAAAAATTGTAAGGGTTGTGAAGATGTCAAGAAAGGATGTTGTGGTCAAGGATTGGTTGATGGTGGAAATCATTGACGGGGGAAGTTGTTTGAAATTACAGAAACCGAGGTCTCGAAAATCATTTGACTGTTTGTATAACATATTATAATCAATTATAAACCAATAAACATAATACATTGTAATGATTAGAGTTTATTATACATACACCTGTCAAAGCAGGCCGCGGTGCCTCGGCTTGTGGGAACCTTAGTTCAAAAACGGAGAGAGGAAAAGACATCCCGCAACATTTTAATGGAATTAATTTTGGAATGACTCTACAGGAGAAAAACATTGCCCATTTTAAACAATAAGAAAAAATAAAAAAAAGCATGTATAAAATTTTCAGGGATACTTAAAAATGATACATTTTTCCCTTTGTATAAATCATTTTATTGGTGTCATTTGTTATCAAAAATTAGATTGAATTAAACATGAAACATGGGTGAAATTAGTTACATAATTTCACCCATTTTCCTAAGAAAATTAATTTTCAACACAGCTTCCTTAACAGTCTCCACTTTCTCCTCCTAAGAATCTACAGAAACGTATTAATCTGTTCAAGTTTTTAAACGACACTGACTAAATATTAAAATAAATGTGTGAATTGACTTGGTTGTCAAAACAAGAGGCATAAAAATTTAGAAATAATCCACAGAGTTTGTCATGAATTGTGAGCTCCAAAAAAAAGATTAAACAATAATAACAGAAACATAATTAAATGTGTGTGTTGTATCTGGATGTAGGTATTTTAATGAAAATTGAGAAGGACTGTTTACATTCTCAAACCGATTACCACAGTGATGGTATTATTTTTTTTGAAGGGTGGAGGGGGGTGGGGGAAACATCACGGACAACATTCGAAGATAACTCTTTTTATAAATATATTTTAAATATCAACACTGTGAAATTCTTGGCAGATATTGTTTTAAAATGCATCAGGAAAGGTCACTGCTGGCGCTGATATATATATACACACACACACATATATATATATATATATATGTATAAACTGCTGAACTAAATTTCCACTGTCCCACCAAATTATATCTTGACATGTGTCACAGTGAATAATAATTTTCCCAGAATGTTAAAGCGACGTGTAACGCACACATCAACAACATTCAATTAGCAAATAATTGGATGTAAACAAATAAATGTTTTGTACTGCAGCGACTATTATTTGATGATTATTACCTAATGTGAATGATATTCGATATGTTTACTTTAATATTTCCCCCCCCCCCGGGCCACCGCCCCCCTCCAAAGTTCAGTCCTAACATGGAATAAACAAAGCAGGCATAGAAATTCTTTGTCGAAAAGAAGGGGGAAAAATATCAGTGCTGCCACTGCGATGATAATAATAATAATAATGTTTAGTTCTGAGGACATCGCTGTTAAATGTTAAAAACTAATTTATTAAAAATTAAATTTCAGAGAAATAATTAAATTTAAATAATAAGAGAAGCCATTCCTTGCAATTATTGGTCACAAATAATGAGATAAATGACAAATATAGACAATGATATATATAGACATATATTCCGACTCTTGAGACAACTTATAAATAAACATCAGTCAATTTTAAGTCAGAACAAAGATTTATTTATTTATTTCTGGAAAAATTAAACTACGTTTCGTCGCCATCTTTGCGGCCTCTTCAGTTTGAAGTTTAACAGTAAAAAAAACAACCAAACGATTACAATGATTAAAATATTTTTTTTTTTTTTTAACAAAATGAAATTTTTGAATGAGGTCGCAAATTTAGCGACGAAACGTAGTTTAATTTTTCCAGAAATAAATAAATTATTCTTCTGACTTTAAATTTGCTATTTATTTATTTAAAAGTTGTCTTGTTTTAGGTTAAAAACATGCAAATTATTTAACTGAACGCAAAAAAGAAACAGTTTAGTTTTATATTAATAATACGAGTTTATTGAATTATAGTTCTACGTAATATAATTCTATGTTGACGTTTTTTTATTGTGACCGAAAAAATAAAATCGATTACGACGTGTCATGTTTTTTTTTCTCATTCCTATTATAAAATAAATAATAATTTGGAATTATTTCTTTAACTTAAACGTGTGATAAATAAAAAATTGAGCCAATAATATCAGATTAATCAAACAGCCCCCCCCCTTCACCCCCCCAAAAAAATAATCTGTACATAGGACGTTTCGTCCACAATCATGAGACATCTTCAGGTAAAAAGATAACATAAAACGATTTTTTTTTCGGTAAGCCCGGTAATAGGACACAATTAATATTTAATTTAATTCAGCACATATATATATATATATGTCCTATTACAGTTGTTACCGAAAAAAAATCGTTTTACGTTACCTTTTTACCTGAAGATGTCAATTAATATTTATTTTAATTCAGCACATATATATATATGTCCTATTACAGTGGTTACCGAAAAAAAATTGTTTTACGTTACCTTTTTACCTGAAGATGTCTCATGCTTGTGGACGAAACGTCCTATGTACAGATTATTTTTGGGTGGGGTGGAGGGGGCGGGGAGTTTGATTAATCTGATAGTATTGGCTCCATTTTTTATTTATCACACGTTTAAGTTAAAGAAACAATTCCAAATTATTAATTATTTTATAATAGGAATATATATATATATATATATATATATATATATATATATATATTGTAATAATTTAAAAGACTGACTAATTACAAATGGTTGTGGCTAAATAAAAATAACTATGTGAACAATTAAACAAATTTATTAATGAAGTTAAATACAATATAAAAATTACATAATAATATTTAGAATCTCAGGGTCTTTACTGGGTTTGATAAATGGGTGACTTGAATTTAAATTTACTAACAAAACAATTAATGAAATGAATAATCAAAGAAAAGAAATAATTGAAGAACGATCTGACGTATCTTAAAGAAATGGTTTACAAATAAATTTTAGAGTTCTTTTACTTACGGCCGACCAGGTCTCAATTTTGGGGTTTTCTGTGCACACGTTTTTGGGGATATCACTGAATTTAAATTGTTTACAAAACACTTGTCGAAACTTGATGTTCTCTCAGCTGGAAACGGCTACTCCTTCCGAATTAATGGTCAATCAGATTGTTATCGATTCCTTCGATGAAATTTGCAACAGTCTTTACTTGTGAAATTTTTACTGTGGCTTTACTTATTAGGTTACTGTTTGTGTCTTTACTTATTGAGAAACTTTCCTGCGACCTTTACTTGATCGAATTATATGTCCAAACTTTACTCGATGAAATTCTGTGTGCCACACCACTCTTATAAGGTTTTGGCTGCCCCTCTTTACTTGATGAACATCTGCCCGCGTCTCACTTCCAACTACACTCGTCTCTCCTCGTTGACTCTGTCTGTTCGTCTCCTCGCCGTTGACTGTTGTTCGTCTCGTAGAATTTCGAATGCGTACGTCTTAACAATGGTTCTTTTGTCTCGCCGCCCGCTTTGTCGCGGTGCACGCTTTATATACTCTAATAATGAGTCCTTTACTTTGCAATTATAACAATGGATTAATTACTAATTACTACATTACGCCCCAAATTCCGTTTGAGAAAGGAAATGTCTGGACTTTACTCTTCGAAAACTGAATTTTATTCTTTTCTCTCTTCTACAATTTTGCCCTAATTTGTCAGATCGCTCGGAAACTTATACCTAATTACCATTCCTTTAAAAGATTTACACATTCCCATCAAATATTGGTGCAACTTATTATTTGTTTGACTATCCAAATAGTCTAGATCCTACAATTTATTACGGTTTGAAATTAATTGTGCATTCCTTAAAACTAATGCCATAAAAGAATTTTTCTTTTTTTTTTTTAAAAAATTTTTTTTTTTTTTAATAATCTTGAATTAACTTAATTTAAATTCATTTAATTTACAATTATTCATCTTAAACATCAATGCTGTCACTTAATCTGAAGTAAGCTTTGACCTACTTTCTCCAGATGTCAGCTGTTGTTTACATCTACCCCCTCCAATTTTCAACTGTCTCACGTGACAACAGCAGAGTGCCACGCCCCCTTTTCTTTACACAACAAATATTACTTGAAACATCACATCTTCTACATCTACACAAAATTTAAAATCAACCACGTGACAGCTTAACATGCCACGCCCCTTTTTCTCTGCATATTAACCTATGTTCAATCATCATCACCACATCTACTTCAATACTTAAATTAAATTCACTCATGTGACAGCTTAACATGCCACGCCCCTTTTTCTCTTTTCCAAACATTTAGTTTACATTTCTTAAAATTATCTAAAACTATTTCATCTCATGTGACAGCATAAACATGCCACGCCCCTTATTCTCTTTTTCAACATTTAATTATTTATCTCGTATAATTTATCTTTAAATATTTCATCTTACTGAAGCTTACCACACCTACTTACGGAGATTTAAATCACCTTGTATCTCTTACCATGTCTGGCGTTACCACTTGTCTCAGATTTCCTGGTCAGTTGAATGCTGATCTCCGAAAACTGGCTGTCAACATGGTCCCGTTCCCACGACTTCATTTCTTTATGCCTGGTTTTGCTCCTCTCACATCCAGAGGCTCCCAACAATATAGAGCTTTGACAGTTCCTGAACTCACCCAACAAATGTTCGATGCAAAGAATATGATGGCTGCGTGTGTTCCAAGGCACGGACGTTACCTTACAGTTGCTGCAGTATTTAGAGGCCGTATGTCTATGAAGGAGGTCGATGAACAGATGCTGAACATTCAGAACAAAAATAGCAGCTACATTGTTCAATGGATACCCAACAATGTGAAGACTGCTATTTGTGATATCCCACCAAGAGGTCTGAAGATGTCTGCTACCTTTATTGCAAATTCCACGGCTATTCCAGACCTCTTGGAGAGAATCTCAGAGCAATTCACCGCCATGTTCCGCAGAAATGCTTTCCTTCATTGGTATACTGGAGAGGGTATGGACGAATTGGAATTCACAGAAGCAGAGTCCAACATGAACGATCTCGTCTCTGAATACCAGCAGTACCAAGAGGCCGCAGCTTATGAAGATGCAGAGTTTGATGAAGAGCAGGAAGCAGAAGTGGATGAAAACTAAATTTTCAGCTGGTGATACTTGCACCATTCCACACTTTGATGTACAAAGACTGAAAAAAAAAATGGTACATATGGATGTAAATTGGAAATCTTATTGCTTCTGTTAATTATGTATATTTGTAATTATTCATTTGAAAACATTGTGTACGTAATCACGGTGTACTGCCTTCACCATCCCTTTCTAATTTAGATACTGTATTATTTGCTGTTTTTCTACAAATTACACTGATTTTTGCTATTAAAAATTCTTTTCCTATTAAAAAAAAAATATGTAGTAATTAGTAATTAATCCATTGTTATAATTGCAAAGTAAAGGACTCATTATTAGAGTATATAAAGCATACACCGCGACAAAGCGGGCGGCGAGACAAAAGAACCATTGTTAAGACGTACGCATTCGAAATTCTACGAGACGAACAGCAGTCAACGAGGAGAGACGAAGGTAGTTGGAAGTGAGACGCGGGCAGATGTTCATCGAGTAAAGAGTGGCAGCCAAAACCTTATTAAGAGTGGTGTGGCACACAGAATTTCATCGAGTAAAGTTTGGACATATAATTCGATCAAGTAAAGGTCGCAGGAAAGTTTCTCAATAAGTAAAGCCACAAGCAGTAACCTAATAATTCCTGCCGCAGTAAAAAACTCAATAAATAAAGAGACCGTCACCGATGTCATCGAGAGGAAGTTGGTAATAATCTTACTGACCATTAATTCGGAAGGAGTAGCCGTTTCCAGCTGAGAGAACATCAAGTTTCGACAAGTGTTTTGTAACCAATTTAAATTCAGTGATATCCCCAAAAACGTGTGCACAGAAAACCCCAAAATTGAGACCTGGTCGGCCGTAAGTAAAAAAACTCTAAAATTTATTTGTAAACCATTTCTTTAAGATACGTCAGATCGTTCTTCAATTATTTCTTTTCTTTAATTATTCATTTCTTTAATTGTTTTGTTAGTTAATATAAAATTCAATTCACCCATTTATCAAACCCAGTAAAGACCCTGAGATTCTAAATATTATTGGGTAATTTTTTATATTGTATTTAACTTCATTAATAAAATTGTTTAATTGTCAAATAAATATCTTTTAATTAGCCACAACCATTTATACTTGACGATGTCCCAAAATTGTGGACGAAACGTCCTCTAAACTGATTCTTTTTTTGTTATAATAATTTACTAATTTTTTGTTCTGACATATTGGCTGCATTGTTTATAAAATGATATACTTGTCACATTATATTAAATAATAATAAAAGTGTGTGATATTCATGATTTTAATTACAACTTTTTTGTTGGCTTCCGATATCGTTTAAGATCTCGTAGTTTCCAGGTTCTCCGCTTATGTATTTTTTTTTACTATTAAATCAAAAAGTTTTAGAAAATCCCAACCAACGTAGTTTTCCCACCGTTAACTATTTTATTGAGATAACAGGCTGTTTTGTATATTTAAATTTATATGAACAATTACGTCTGATATTTATATATAAAAAAGTTTTAGAACTACGTGAAAAATTCATTATAACCTAAATGTGTTGTAATAAGGTTATTACATTTATTAGATGATAATAATAACAAGAAGAAGGCGGGGGGTTTAAATCTTTGGGTTTCTTGTTGGTGTTGTTTTATCTTTGTTTTGTTAGTTTCCTTTGTGATGGCGATACGTGAGTAAAATATTCATTAAAGGTGACTGAGTTGATTTTTTTAAATATGTATTCCCCTTTATATATATATATATATATATTGTAATACAAATTAAACAGGCTATTAATTGTTTTTAATATAATTGAATTGTTGGCGGTACGGGTGCTTAAAGACGACAATCGCAGCGGGTCTTTCTTTGTTAACAATGGAGACTGGAGACCGCGAGCTTAGAGAACTCAGTCTACGGTGAGACGCGAAACGAAAGAGTCTGCGTGCGGCGAGAACTGGGATATGGCAGTTCGGTCCACGTAGAGGAAAAAAAATACAATAAAAGTCTGCGGATCCAGAATTATGAATAGGGCGAGATATAATAGTTTACATAAAACGCACGTAAACAGTTTTGACGAAGAGACTCATAAAAATCGCAGTTTGGAAGCAGAAGTTTTGCTTCACAAACTGAACTAATTTTCGCATAGAGAGACTTTGAGGAGATTTACGTCCGGCAACTGGCTGAGGGTGAGATGATCCAGGTTCCAGGATAGCAGAGATCCAGAGCAACTACCGTCTGTCCAAAATCTAAAGTGTAGAATCAGTGTGTAATGAATGGCCTGTTTAGTGGGTGTCAACTTCAAGCTACAAGAGTCCGAACTGGTACCAGTAGCACTGTCGTGAGTACAAAACAATTATTAATGACTGTAAACGATAATTAAAGGAGTATGGTCAGATTTCGTACGCGTTTTTCTTTTCATTCGTTTTCTTTCCCTTATTATATTTAATATTGTATTCCGTTAACTTCAATGAGTCTGAGTTGTTAATGTTTTAGTTCATTGTATTTGTTCTTCCTATCAAACCCAGTGGTGACCCTGAGATAAAGAGAAATTCAACGTAGTTGATTGTAAGATTATAAAGCTGTATTTTCATAGAACGCCACGAGTTAATAAAATAATATTTGAAATATTTGTTTGTTAAATTGATGGAATTCGGCAGGGCAAAGCAAGGCTTATAAGGTGTAAGTATCAACACTTAAATTTTAAATACATAATAATTTTGTTAATTATTCCTATTAATTAAGACCACCTTTTTATTATTACAATATATTGTAATAAACAGATTAAAATGGCGTCTAAATAAAATAAAAGATTATTAAAGGTGAACAATTAATCAAAATTTATTATTGAAGTTAAATTCAATATAAGAAATTACACAATAATATTTAAAATTTCAGGGTCTTTACTGGGTTTGATAAATGGGTGATTTGAATTTAAATTATCTAACAAAACAATTAAAGAAAAGAATAATCAAAGAAAAGAAATTAATTGAAAAACGATCTGACGTATCTTAAAGAAATGGTTTACAAATAAATTTTAGAGTTTTTTTTTTTTACTTACGGCCGACCAGGTCTCAATTTTGGGGTTTTCTGTGCACACGTTTTTTTTTTGGGATATCACTGAATTTAAATTGGTTACAAAAACACTTGTCGAAACTTGATGTTCTCGCAGCTGGAAACGGCTACTCCTTCCGAATTAATGGTCAGTCAGATTATTACCAACTTCCTCTCGATGACATCGGTGACGGTCTCTTTACTTATTGAGTTTTTTTTACTGCGGCAGGAAATTATTAGGTTACTGCTTGTGGCTTTACTTATTGAGAAACTTTCCTGTAACCTTATTCGATGAATTACAGACTGAAAAACTTTTTGTTCAATTTTAACTTGCAACCTTTCCGTTTCGCTTCTCCTCGCTGACTGCCGTTCGTCTCGTAGAATTTTGAATGCGTACGTCTTAACAATGGTTCTTTTGTCTCACCGCCCTGTGTCGCGGTGCACGCTTTATGTACTCTAATAATGAGTCCTTTACTTTGCAATTATAACAATGGATTAATTACTAATTACTATAATATATATATAATTAATTAGTGTTTACCTTCTAATGGTATATTTAAAAATATGTGGAGAAATAACTGTTTGGTTCAGTACTTTTTTAAATGTCAAGTCAAGTATTTTAAGAACTATTTCATTGGACTTAATAATAATAATAATAATAATAAAAATTTAAATTGCGCGAAAAAATGGGTCTAATTAATAATTAAATGATGACGTCAGGCATTTCAGCTGCCCGACATGTCGGCGTTGCCAAATTTATTCCTCAAAAGAATTTTAACAAATTGCCTACTTTCACTCGTACTTGAGCACACTTTCATTCCTCCTCCGCCGCCCCGCCCCGCCACCGCGCTAAAGCCTTGTGATTTTGAGGATTGCACAAACATCGAGTGGTGAAAGTTTATTTTCACCCTTTTGCACTGCATAAAAGACGAGCAGTGCTTATGAAATATGCATACAGAGCCAGATAACATTGCGTGGATTTGTGTGGCACACTCGGAGTAATTTCTGAATGAGATGCACATTGTTTATAAGGAGAGAGGCACGGAGAATAAATTTACACATTGCGAAAATGTATTCTTGGTGCATGAAGAGATGCGGACGGCGTCGTGCTGGCCCCTTCAAGGGGACGTAAGAGGTTAAATCGTCGTCAGGAGCTTAACGAAGCGTCACGACAACGAAGACAGACACTATATATGTGTGTGTAATAGGGAGCTGCATACAGGCAGGCGTACCTAATACGCGATGTCGTGGTATTCACAAACAATGGCCCATAGTGTAACTACAGCGGAAAAATCCCTTTCTAATCCCTTCCTATGCTATTAAAGGGGAGTTGCCCAATGTGGATTACCCTCATGTAGCCTGTTACCCTAAAAAAAAATAAGATTAGACTCAAGAAAGCCTCTCTCAACAAATAGAAGTCTGCGAGGGCTATTCTCTCGCAGGCAGAACCTTTTAGGAGAGATACGAAGGGGCTACCTTTGGGGACTCATTTTCCTCTCTCCGTTTTTGAACTAAGGTTCCCACAAGCCGATCCACCTCGGCCTGTTCTGAGAGGTGTATGTTCCGAGGTCACAGACCTTGGGTATTACGGTAAGAGTTGTTCGCTGTTCCCATTGGAACAGTCGGCCAGCTGCCTCCTAAACTGGTCAAGACACGGCGAGGGGAAAGCTGCGACCCCACAGATAATCCCTCTCCCGCCATCGGAAGGACGTGGGACAAGTAACAAATGCCCGATTTACCTGATGCAGGTTTTTCTAGGGTTTTCCCTGCATCACTTTAAGGCGAATTACCGGGTAGGATCTTTAAACCATAGCCCGGGGGCAATAGTTTACCCTTGGCTACCTTCCTCTACACTTCCGCAACCCCCCTTTTCAAATCCCTTTCCTATGCTATACGAGGGGACTTGCCACCAAGAGGATTACCCTCATGACACCTGTCTACACCTAAAAAAAGAAAGATTAGACATCCTGTACACTAATCCATCCTTCTATATATTGTAAAGTATTTTTGAGTTTAAAATTTTTTTTCTGGATAGAAGAAGAAGAAGGTGAAGACAGGTAATCCACATAGTGGCAACTCCCCTCTTATAGCATACTAAATGGAGTGAAAGACTGGGATGCGGAAGGGTGGAGGAAGGTAGCCAAGGGTTAACTATATAGCCGGGCTATGGTTTAAAAGATCCTACCCTGCAATACGCCTAAAAGTGATGCAGGGAAAACCCCTAGAAAAACCTGCAGCAGGTATGTCGGGAATTTTGTACTTGTCTAACGCCCTTCCCTGGATGGCAGGAGAAGGAGTTTTCTGTGGGGTCGCAGCTTTCCCCCCGAATTACCTTGACCAGCTTAGGAGGGTTAACTAAGGCCCCGGGCTATATTTTAAGGATCCTAACCGGCATTCGCCTAATGAAATGTAGGGCAAACCTTAGAAAAACCTGCATCGGGTAGGTCTGGCATTGGGTACTTGTCCCACGCCCTTCCGATAGCGGGAGAGGAGTTTGCTGTGGATACGCAGCATTCCCTTCTCCGTGCCTCGACCAGTTTAGGAGGCAGTTGGCCGACTGTTCCAATAGGAATAGCGGACAACTCTTACCGTATGCCCAAGGTCTGTGACCCCCAGGAACATACACCTCTCAAAACAGGCCGAGGTGCCTCGTCTTGTGGTAACCTTAGTTCAAAAACGGAGAGGAAAAGGCATACCCAAAGGTACCCATTTCGTATCTCTCCTAAAAGGTTCTGCCTGCGAGAGAAAAATTGGTACACATATTCTTCAAAAACACGAGAAATGGTGCTGTTTGGAAGGGGGGGGGTGAGAAACACCTTGTATAAATATTTAAAGAATTATGATTGAATAACGTGAATAAATTTTGTGCTAAATTCCTGCGAGCCAAGAGATCGTGACGTCACAGCTCTCGCGAACGAGAGAGAGACAGAGAGTGACGTTACTACGCGACGAACAAAATAGTAACTTATTTTGTAATGAAGTAAATCAGAAAAATGTGATTTAAAAGCTACCCCCCCCCCCACACCCCCCGAAGAAGAAAAACACACTAGTAACTATCTCACTCTCTCTCGTGGCGGAGGGACACATTCTCACAACTCGGCAGAAATGGCGAATTTCCTGGGCACTTAAAGAACACGCGCAGCACCTGGAGAAGTGAGGCCGCAGATTTCATTAGCTCACGGCTTAGCAAAAACATCTCCTTCCTCTGCGAGGACTTAGAGATAACCTTCATGCTCAAGTTAAATACCACGCGACAAGAAAAAAACAACAGATGTTGGAAAATACTCATTCCTAAATATATATATCTGTATAACAAAAATAGATGTATGTATTACGTTAATCTCAATACAAATTTTAGACGCAACAAAAACTGGTACACATATTCTTCAAACCTCGAGATACTGTACTGTGGGCGGTGAGAAACCCCTAGCATAAAGGTGGATGGAATTATAATTAAAAAAATGTGATAATTCTGTGTTAAATCACTGCGCGCAAAGAGACGTCACAGCACACGGTACAGAGAGACGTTACTGCGCAAGAAAGGAAATAGTTCCTTTTCCCGTAACCGTAAAGCAGAAATATTGTTCATTGAATTAAAAACTATAATTTTATCCAGCAATACTCCATCGAATAATAATAAAAAAAAGCAATAGGAAATACTTTATGATCCTTGCGGGAAATGTAAGTTGATTTTCACCGCCATGTTTAGTGACTCCAATATGGCGAGTATTTGTTTACATTGTGAATCTAGCTGACAATTTCATCAATTTTAATCTCTGGTAATGTCTGAGGAACTGAAGGACAATTATATCCTGCAGTAGTCAAGGAGTATATTTAAGAAGAAATTGTGAGGTATGTTTGTTGGGGCTGATGCAATAAACTTCAATGTATTTTACAGCTGTTTAATTAATGAAAGTGTGTACGGAACTAGGAACAGTTAGATTTAGGTTAAATCACTTCTTGAATAAAGATTAATATAGAATTAAATACTTTTTCGGGTTTATATAAAAAATTATCTATTTACATATATGCTGTGTGTATGTGTGGGTGTCCGAAGTAAAGGCACGTAACAATTACTCTCGCACCCGACACTGAGACACATTATTTAGACGCGTGGGGTTATTGTTGTTTACCTGTGTGGGATCGTACGTGAGGGAATCTGATCCTGGCCGAGGGTTAGACCTTGAGGCCCATCATCCTGATGACAAAGTAATTGGCGCGAGGGTGGCAGCCTGGGAAAAGGAGAGGCCCCGCTAATTCAGCCAGCCAAGGGACAAGCACGCAATTCGAGTAGAAGGAGAATGGAAGATAATAGACGTTCCGGGCCTGGATAAACATCACCGGGTTGAAGGGGCGGCCTGTTGTTTTTTTATATATATATATATACTTATACCTCTGAAAAAAGTACCTGGCGTAGGGACAGATGGTTTACCTACAAGTGCATCTAAGGGGTCTAGACATCACATAGCATGGTGACTAAATCTCTACCTACATTTTAATAAATTATTGAAATTTAAATAATATTCGTATAGAAGAAAAAATTCAACAAGTCTAATTCTATTAAAATTCGTCACGGATTTAAAATCTTCTTAAACAGTAAATTCCAAAGTATAGCTAAAAAATTAGCCTTTTTTTAAGGTTATGAAAACGTTTGTAGTCCACCAACAGTCTTCCTTGACATTACACTGTAAGGGTTCTTTTGTACCGGGGGGAAAAACAACAACAAAATAATGATGAAAAAAGGATCTGGCTAATAAGAATAATAGAAATAAATACATATGCGGTCTTAAACCAGAAAAATAAATTAATTTTACGACGTTTCGTCCTCTTTTTCGGACCTCCTCATCACCTTGGACAGTTTTAAAACTGTAATTTATAAATTAATAATACGTACTTATAGGGTTTATAAGATAAATTACATTTCTCTCTCTCTCTCTCTCTCTCTCTCTCTCTCTCTATATATATATATATATATATATATATATATATATATATATATATATATATATATATATATATATATATATATATATATATATACTTGTGAATCCTACAGCATTAATCATTTCTAATTTATCTTAAAACAAAAATTTATACGGAATATTAAGGAATATTATTTAAAAATTAAAAAAAAATATTAAAAGGTAGGTAGAGATTTAGTAACGATGTTATGTGACACATCAAACTGATGTCTAGACCCCTTATAAATTTTTGGTTTAAGAATTATTTTTTTTTCGGTAACAGGCTACATGAGGGTAATCCACATGGTGGCAACTCCCCTTTAATAGCATAGGAAGGGATTTGAAAGGGGGGATGTGGAAGGGTAGAGGAAGGTAGCCAAGCGTTAACTAGGGCCCCCGGGCTATGGTTTAAGGAACCTACCCGGCATTCGCCTAAAGAAATACAGGGAAAACCCTAGAAAAACCTGCATCAGGTATGTCGGGCATGGGGTACTTGTCCCACGCCCTTCCGATAGCGAGAGAGGAGTTTGCTGTGGGGACGCAGCTTTCCCCTCGCCGTGCCTCTACCAGTTTAGGAGGCAGCTGGCCGACTATTCCAATGGGAATAGCGGACAACTCTTACCGTATGCCCAAGGTCTGTGACCCCGGAACATACACCTCTCAGAACAGGCCGAGGTACCTCGGCTTGTGGGAACCTTAGGTCAAAAACGGAGAAAGGAAAAGGCATTCCCAAAGGTAGCCCCTTCGTATCTCTCCTACAAGATTCAGCCTGCGAGAGAACATCCCTCGCAGGTATTGCCTGCGAGAGAATAGCCCTCGCAGACTCATTTTAAGAAATATTAGAAATGATTTTTATTTAATGCTGTAGGATTCACGAGAGAGAGAGAGAGAGAGAGAGAGAGAGAGAGAGAGAGAGAGAGAGAGAGAGAGAGATAAAGAGAAAAAATTTAATTAATCAGTTTCAGTGTTCCAGGAAAGTACATTTCATTACTAATTCTCCTCTTTCCAGAGGAGGAGCGACGTGCAGTGCATCTTGCAGCTAGCTTTTGACTTGTGCTTTATAAATCACGACAGAGCCAAATATTGTTATTTGCTGCAAGCAACAGGTATGATAATGTAATTTCCGTCGCCCCCTGCGCATCCGAGTGCACTGGAGGGAATAACTCTGCTCTGGAACCTACAAGTGAACTGCGCAAATCATCGGGCCGTGAACGCCCTGGGAACTACTCTGACATCATTTTAATTAAAGTTGAAACAACGGAAATATGAAAAAGTTTCCTATTTTTTCTTTCTTTTATATTTTTTTCCTTTTTCAACAAAAAAATATACATATTATTTTCTAGCTGCATTACAGTTTAAATTAAGAGAAAGTGGCGTTTATATTTTGCTAAGTAAAGTTTTGCCTGGGGGATAAATTATTAACCGTCTTCCAGATATTAAGAAGATATGAGAAGAATAAAAATAAATATTTACGAAATTACGCACATGGACATCGTTTTCCTAGTCACATACAAAATTTATTTTTTTATACATAATTCTGAATAAAATAAAATTGTTAATTTAAACGACGTTTCGATCTTTCTTGCAACGAATTTATCGTCATGGTGCCCAGTACATGTCTTCGTGTTAATCTGTGACACCTAATGTAAGACTTCATTCGATCTTTATCGATCTGTTAAATCGATTCGTCCAAAGAATGCCATTAAAATGAGTTCATAATCTCTGTCGGGCATTTGCACTGTCAAGCCCCGTCCTGGCTCTGCCGAGCAACGAGCCGAACATTGCCCTAATGCCACCAAAGACTCCCGAGCACGAGCCGAGCACGAGCCGAGCAGAGCATGAAACGAGCCGAGCATCTTGAAGACACGCTTCAACATACAGCGTCCTTTGTCAACCAAATGCTTAGAAATTAAATATGATAGTCAACAATTACGAGACTCATTGCTACAACTAAACTTTGAAAAAACCAAGCTAGATGTGGCTCAGAGATACAGCAAAACCTCAATTACTAACATCCATGGGAGTAATTACTGGATATGTTCAAGCTATCGGCCACTTTGACGCCATTTTGAAGATTCGGAAAACACATCCGTGATACTTGTTTAAAAAATAAAAAGGGTTCTTCACAATATCAATAACCGATATATATATATATATATATATATATATATATATATGAATGGTTTCAAAGTGGCTTTTCCCCCTTTTATAAATTTGCCCGTCTTTCAATTTCCATTTCTGTCTGTCGTTCCAATCTCCCACTTCCAAATTCCCATCCTCCATTATGGTTTCCACATGGGTTTCCCCCCTTTAATTTGAGTCTTCCCCTGTTTATTTTTTTCCCAGGAGGTGTGACCATTGGTATATTTCTTTTTGGCCATCTTCACATTTTCCATTCTCTGTACGTGACCATAACCATATTTAACGGTTTTTGACTTTCAATCCTTTTTAACGACAGACGCGGCTACGTTCATTTCTTTCCAAATGAGTTCATTTCTTAATATTATCTTGTCTTGTTGTTGTTTTTGAAGACTTTTCCTCAGATAATCGAGTTCTACTGTTCCTCTTTCAGGGGCCAAGTTTCACTTCCATGACATAGAATTTTCTGTATTATTCTGCTCATAAATTTTGATCTTTGTTTTTCCTTTGTTAAATTTGTATTCCAAATTATTCCGTGTAAAATCTTTGCCATTGCAATTTTAGTTTGTGTATCTCTCTATATTCACATGTTCCTACATTTGTAATTATTGACCTCCCCAAGTATTTTAAAAAAATCACATTTGTTTATATTTTCCTGTTTCGAGTGTTGTCTTCTTCATCTTTTCCTAAACTCACATGTATTCTGTGTTTTGTTTGAAATATAAAGGAAGAAGTAACCCTCTACCCTTCCGCATCCCCCCTTTCAAATCCCTTTCCTATGCCATAAGAGGGGAGTTGCCACTATGTGGATTACCCTATACATAGCCTATCTACACCCTACCTGATGCAGTTTTTTCTAGGGTTTTCCCTGCATTTCTTTAGGCGAATGCCGGGTAGGATCCTTAAACCATAGCCCGGGGGCCCTAGTTAACCCTTGGCTACCTTCCTCTACCCTTCCGCACCCCCCCTTTCAAATCCCTTCCTATGCTATTAAAGGGGAGTTTCCCAATGTGGATCACCCTCAAGTAGCCTGTTGCCCTAAAAAAAATATTCCTATTTCAATAGTCGGCCAGCTGCCTCCTAAACTGGTCAAGGCACGGAGTGGGGAAAGCTGCGACCCCACAGCAAACCCGGAAGGGCATGGGACAAGTACCAAATGCCTGGCCTACCTGATGCAGGTTTTTCTAGGGTTTGTCCTTCATTACCTTTAGGCGTGTATTCTGTCTTCTGTAAATTTATGTTCAGTTCCCAATTTTTTTATATTCTTCCATGAGCTTATTTATCATGTCCTCGTCACCTCCTGCAAATGTTACCTGATCGTCGACGAACAACAATGAATCCTGTCTCCTACATGAATGCCCCCATTCCAGAACATTTTTTTATACCATAAATATTCCCTTCCGCATATCCCCTTTCAAAACCCTCCCTATGTTATTAAAGGGGAGTTGCCACCATGTACGGATCTATAAATGAATTTTAAGATTAATTTTAATGAAAATTTAAACATTTAATTTTTTAAAAAATCTACTATATGTAAAATTAAGGATTTTGAGACTATTTCATAACCTTAAATCGACTAAGACAATCATACTCGGGCTAATAATTTATTTTTCTGCAATTAGTTCTCTGGACGTGTGGGCAGTTGATGGCCGACCTAAGAGAAGGAACCATGCGAAGGCTGAATGAATATTCAAATTTCTCAGCTCCCATGGTCTGCTGTCTACCCACCCAATTTAGGAAACCCTCGGACTCCCCCCCCCCACCCCCGTTTTCGGAACAGCTGACAAAATTTCAATTAAAACTTTGTACCTTGTTCAGAACAGGCTCTAACGTAAATATAACACTAGCCGCCATGTTTGTGAAGCTAATTTGACCACAGCGACGTTCTACAATTACACTCGCATAAATTGCACAGCACACACATACACACACACACTCGACTAAAACTGTTTTATAGGTTTTAAATTCCATTGTCTCTTGTTCCCTCACCCACGTTGTAATGGCGGACTAAACGGTGAACGTCCATTTAGTCAGCAACACACTGTGTTTATTTAGTTAAACTGTACAACTTTATTATCAAATATTTACGCCATATGTGGCTCAAATGATTGATTATCCATTTAATTTTTATCTCTTCGCATTTTTCACTAAATTTATTATCACGTTTTCATTAACATTCATGAACACTATCGTTTTATAATTATAAATGTAGGAATCTTTATTCTTACAGGTGGAAGAACGCTCCTGTTTACTGAATTGTTTCTAAAGTTGGTAACCCTGTATAATCCTAGGCTCGTCTGCGAGGGACGTTCTCTCGCAGGCAGAACCTTGTAGGAGGACAGGAAGCGGCTACCTTTGGGGATGCCTTCTCCTCTCTCCGTTTACGAACTAAGGTTCCCACAAGCCGAGGCACCTCGGCCTGTTCTGAGAGGTGTATGTTCCGGGGGTCACAGACCTTGGGCATACGGTAAGAGTTGTTACCTGTTCTCATTGGAATAGTCGGCCAGCTGCCTCCTGAACTGATCGAGGTACGGAGAAGGGAATGCTGCGTCTCCACAGCAAACTCCTCTCCCGCTATCGGAAGGGCGTGGGACAAGTACCCAATGCCCGACCTACCTGATGAAGGTTTTTCTAGGGTTATCCCCGCATCACTATTAAGAGAATTGCCGGGTAGGATCCTTAAACTACAGCCCGGGGGCCCCTAGTTAACCCTTGGCTACCTTTCTCTACCTTTCCGCAACCCCCTTTCAGATCCCTTCCCTATGCTATTAAAGGCGATTTGCCACCATGTGGATTACCCTCATGTAGCCTGTTACCCTAAAAAAAATTAACCTTGTATTATTTATTTCAGATATAAATCAAAAGGTTTTGTCTGAAATCTTTGAATATTTACAGTCTCTGACAAGACACGACACCAACGGCAACAAACTAAATACTTTAATCACTACTTATTTGTTTATTTTTCATTATCAAACAATTTTCCTTATTAGAGAACGACGACTTTCCCGGTAAATGTGTTCAAGTTAAAATTCTCGGGTCTCAACCCCCGGGGTCGATGGTTTGTTGAATAACAACGTTTCGACAGCAAGCTCCGCCATCGTCATCAGGCTAACTGTGATGTCATATCATTTTTAATAAAATAATAATGTTGCTTATGTCGTCATCGTGTTTCACGTCACTGTCATGGTATCAATTATCATTATTAATTAATCTTTTACAATAAAATGTGATTATA
Source organism: Zhengitettix transpicula (assembly GCA_037074705.1). Classification (NCBI taxonomy): domain Eukaryota; kingdom Metazoa; phylum Arthropoda; class Insecta; order Orthoptera; family Tetrigidae; genus Zhengitettix; species Zhengitettix transpicula. The sequence continues at coordinate 14,887,454 of CM073594.1, read as the reverse complement.
TCTCCAGGGTCGTTTGCTGGGCCTTTAATAAAGAAATTACTTGTGAACAATGAAAATTTATGAAGCTATCATGGCCTTAATACATCAGTAGATTTGTTACTTTAAAGACTGAACGAACTTCGAAAATCTGACGATAATACTTTTACTTGTGAGTTCTGTGATATTTTAACTTACTGTCTCTGGTACTCAAAAAAATTTGGCTCGGTTGGCTACAATTAAAAAAAACATGACAGTATAATATTAATAATAAAAAAGATAGCTAAATACAGACCAAAAATAAGTGATAATATAACGTTACTGGGGGACGACGAAGAGCCTAGAGCGACACAAGGGCACTTGATAGTTGACAAGGATCGCAGAAACGTTGTGTGGTATTTATATTATCACTTAATTGTCTATGCTTTCTATTAATTATTTTCAATCAGACGTAAATTTTCTTCATTTATTATTAATTCGAAATTCTTTCTCGTAAATGTTCAAAGATATCTTTACAGTGGAAGACATTTCATGTAGTAGTTTATTTCGTAAAGGGCAAATCGAGCGGTAAAAGACGACGACCACTTCTGATAATTACAGCGTCTCTGATCTACACACGGGGTTTTTATCATTTTCGATTTGTTTAATAAAATTAAAATTAATTAAATATCACTGACATCATGATGTACTTGGACACTGTTTATTTGTATGCAATAATACTAAGTGCGGCCTTATTTCGGTTTTTGTTTTAGGGTAACAAGGCCACATGAGGGTAATCTACATGGTGGCAACTCCCCTTTAATACCATAGGAAAAGATCTAAAAGGGGGGACGCGGAAGGGTTAACTAGGGGCCCCCGGGCTACGGTTTAAGGATCCTACCCGGCAATTCTCCTAAAAGTGATACAGGGAAACCGCTAGAAAAACCTGCATCAGGTAGGTCGGGCATCGGGTACTTGTCCCACGCCCTTCCGATAGCTTGTCTTTGATAGCTCATACCGCTACAATTCAATTTTAATCCGCTACAATTTAATTTTTTTAAAAACAATTAATGACCTAATTAATTGGCATTACAATATATATATATATATATATATATATATATATATATATATATATATATATATATCTCCCTACATGGGCATGGATGTTTGTCTTCGTCCTGGTCAAGAAAACTGGGGTTAAGGCTGTGGGAGAATCGACACTTTGACCAGGTGTCTCCCTAAATCCAGAATGTGTCATGTCATGTAAGATGACAGCCGTCTGGGCAGGCCAAGGCCCTTCATGGGCTGTCGAGCCAAGGAGTTAGTTTCATATATATATACTAGCTGGGTGCCCGGAGTTGCCCGAGATGTCATTTATCTATAACCCCCAATATTTTTTTTTCTTCCGATTCTTGATTCTGAAAATTTTATACTAGGTTGACACTTTAATTACCCCTGCTCAATTTTGTGGTCGTCCTGTGCGTTGTATAATGTGATATATGAGGGTCCATTGGTAATTTTTCTGACACATATTCGGTTTGATTAAAGATTTGCTGTGGTTGACTTCTAATACACTTACCATTCCTTCTCTTTTTTTACAAAGGTAGATTGGGGGGGAAAAATAATCACGCGTTCAGCAGTCAACCGCCCTAATCCAACGTCATAGAAATCTCCACCACTTCCATCCCATTATCTCAAATACAGAATCCCACCTAAACCCCTCAGAAGGCTAAAAAGCAAACGACAAATTGACCTGGCAACCACCGTAAATATATATATATATATATATATATATATATATATATATATTATATATATTGTAGTGAATAACAACCTGAAGTGACCCTCCTTGTGTCCGCGGGCCTGAGAAGGAATACATTAAACGTGCACGTCTGCCTGCCCGAGAGGCCAAAAGAAGCCGCGGGTACGCGTCCCTTTTCTATTTTCATCGTTTGAAGGGGGACGGAGTACGAATATATACGCCTAACCAGGGTGAAAATGGTCAGACGCAGGCCGACCGACAGATAGAGGACTGAAAGTGGAGTGAGAGAGACGAGAGGGTGGAAAATTTGGCGAGCGGTAGCCAACAAAAGTTTTTTTTGGAGAGACGTCCATCGCGGGGAGGCCGAAGAAGGAGATTGTGTGCTGCTAACTACAAGACCAGTGATCCACTGAAAGTCGGCTGACGCCACAAGTTAAAGTAAGGATCACCACCATTTCTGTAAAGTGCCTTCAAAAGTTGAATTTTTTTACACAGTGCGGAAATAGGCTCTGTTCTTGAATAGCTACCGAGCCGCCCCCATTATCCTGTTGAGAAGGAGGATTTTTTATAACCAAGCCGGAGCTAATGATAATTTTTTTTGCAGACCAATGTATAGCTGCTGGCGCCCAATAATATTTTTTAATGTATTTTGTATTTGCATGTAATAAAGTTATTTATATACATAGTAATAAAGGCTAATCATTACAATATATATATATATATATATATATATATATATTGTAATAAATACATTTTACATTTTAACTGAAAATAAGCCCAACGTTGAGCGCCACAATGTAATAATACATTTTTAATTTAATTATTTAATTTACCCCACGTTGAGGTGCCAAAATGTAGTAAAACACAATTTTGTTATTTTTTAAAAAAAAATAAAATGAAGAGGACGTTGAAGCACATTTACAATAAATTAACTTTGTTTTATATTTTAAATTCTGATTTTTTCATTTAAAATCCTATCATTTGAACTATTAATTGTGTTCATTTAAAATCTAATAAAAATTGTGTATTATTATAAATGTGCTTCAAAGTCATCTTCATTTAAATTTAAAATATTAATCAAAAATTGAGTTTACTACATTTTGGCACCTCAACGTGGGGCAGATTAAAATCAAATAATTAAATTAAAAATGTATTATTACAATATATATATATATATATATAATTCAGAACTTTCTCGTCAACTACTCAGTCAAGAAGCGTAACTACATTTCTTCTTCACGTTAATTTTAACATGTTAACGTCATCAATGTATCACAATGGTAAAATCTTAGGATTCAAAAAATATTCTGTAAAAAATTAAGAAAGAAACCGTCTTCAGCAAACAAAAAGAGTAAAAATAATCTCCCTTTTAAGACGTATTTTAAAATTTAAAAAGTTTCCAAATTTTACATAAGAACCGAGATAAACTAAGTAGTACATAAAAATACAAGCTGTTCAACAACAGAATAAAACAAATTTGAAGGTATATAAAATTCCGCCAAAACAGAAGATGAAGCTTAGAAGTCGTTAGAAAAATAATTTAATTGTGCGGATGAAGAGAGAAAATTTCGGGGTTTTCATCGACAAGTCTTCTTAAACAGACATTGCTATTTGGCATATTTATTACATAAACTTTAAGAAGCGTGAAAATATATGAGGACTTATATATATATATATATATGATTTGTTAGATTATTATTTTACTCTGTCATTAGGGAATTTTTTATATATATTTGTACTTGTTGAAATCAGTCTCTCGGTTTCTATCAATATATTTACGTATGATTGAAAATTAATAATAATAAATAAATAGCCAAATACAGACAAAATTAGTGATAATATGATTAAATACCAAACACACCGTTTCTAAGATCCTTGTCCATTTCTTCAAGGGCTAAGAAGAGCCTAAAGCAACACAACTGCACTAGCTCCAGTTGACTAAACTCAAATGTCACCTAAAGAAAGGAACAAGGATCCCAGAAACATTGTGTGGCTTTTACATTATCACTAATTTCGTCTGTATTTGGCTACCTTTCTTGTTTTAACTGGCTTATCTTCTGGTAAGAATATTTTTAAGAACCATAACCTGGTTAACATCACATTCATATTTATACCAAGGCGTCCTTAACATATTCCTAGCCCCATGTAAATACAATTCACGGCAAAAAAAAATGGATCACAAATACCATGAAGCACACGAGTCTTGGTGACCGAGTATCACGGTCATATATATATATATATATATATATACAACCTAAATGAAGCCGCTCACGGTAACTGCTAACTAATATTGCTTTTAACATTGGGAGTTTATTATTTACCTTGAAGCTCTTCCTTGCGCCGTCGAATCAAATTCGTTGCCACGTTGTCACCACGTATTTTTGTCCACGCAGATGTTTTACTGACGATGTGGCAACGTCCGCCTAATTCTCTGCTCACATTCGCTGCTGGAAGCCACTTGAAACTACAGACTACACTAGCTTAGCTTTAACCGCCGCTGACGACGATGAGGGCTCTGATTGGACGTGGTAGACTGTAAACATTGGGCAGTCATATACTACTTCAACTCCCGTCACACCAAAGCAAAACAGTTTTACCCCCCCCACCCTCCCCCTGCCCGTATAAGACGCTTAACGTTATGTTAAACCGGAATATAAAATGCTTGCATACATCTGCACGAAATAAGCTATAATTCTATCATAGCTCAACTACTCCCGTTTTATATACAGCTTAAAAAAATGTTGTAAACAATGTTGATTCTGAAAATTTTATACTAGGTTGACACTCAAATTCCCCCTGCTCAATTTTGTGGTCGTCCTGTGCGTTGTATAATGTGATATATGAGGGTCCATTGGTAATTTTTCTGACACATATTCGGTTTGATTAAAGATTTGCTGTGGTTGACTTCTAATACACTTACCATTCCTTCTCTTTTTTTACAAAGGTAGATTGGGGGGGAAAAATAATCACGCGTTCAGCAGTCAACCGCCCTAATCCAACGTCATAGAAATCTCCACCACTTCCATCCCATTATCTCAAATACAGAATCCCACCTAAACCCCTCAGAAGGCTAAAAAGCAAACGACAAATTGACCTGGCAACCACCGTAAATATATATATATATATATATATATATATATATATATATATATTGTAGTGAATAACAACCTGAAGTGACCCTCCTTGTGTCCGCGGGCCTGAGAAGGAATACATTAAACGTGCACGTGTGCCTGCCCGAGAGGCCAAAAGAAGCCGCGGGTACGCATCCCTTTTCTATTTTCATCGTTTGAGGGGGGACGGAGTACGAATATATACGTCGAACCAGGGTGAAAATGGTCAGACGCAGGCAGACCGACAGATAGAGGACTGAAAGTGGAGTGAGAGAGACGAGAGGGTGGAAAATATGGCGAGCGGTAGCCAACAAAAGTTTTTTTTGGAGAGACGTCCATCGCGGAGAGGCCGAAGAAGGAGATTGTGTGCTGCTAACTACAAGACCAGTGATCCACTGAAAGTCGGCTGACGCCACAAGTTAAAGTAAGGATCACCACCATTTCTGTAAAGTGCCTTCAAAGTTGAATTTTTTTACACAGTGCGGAAATAGGCTCTGTTCTTGAATAGCTACCGAGCCGCCCCATTATCCTGTTGAGAAGGAGGATTTTTTATAACCAAGCCGGAGCTAATGATAATTTTTTTTGCAGACCAATGTATAGCTGCTGGCGCCCAATAATATTTTTTAATGTATTTTTGTATTTGCATGTAATAAAGTTATTTATATACATAGTAATAAAGGCTAATCATTACAATATATATATATATATATATATATATATATATATATTGTAATAAATACATTTTACATTTTAACTGAAAATAAGCCCAACGTTGAGCGCCACAATGTAATAATACATTTTTAATTTAATTATTTAATTTACCCCACGTTGAGGTGCCAAAATGTAGTAAAACACAATTTTGTTATTTTTTAAAAAAAAATAAAATGAAGAGGACGTTGAAGCACATTTACAATAAATTAACTTTGTTTTATATTTTAAATTCTGATTTTTTCATTTAAAATCCTATCATTTGAACTATTAATTGTGTTCATTTAAAATCTAATAAAAATTGTGTATTATTATAAATGTGTTTCAAAGTCATCTTCATTTAAATTTAAAATATTAATCAAAAATTGTGTTTACTACATTTTGGCACCTCAACGTGGGGCAGATTAAAATCAAATAATTAAATTAAAAATGTATTATTACAATATATATATATATATATATATATAATTCACAACTTTCTCGTCAACTACTCAGTCAAGAAGCGTAACTACATTTCTTCTTCACGTTAATTTTAACATGTTAACGTCATCAATGTATCACAATGGTAAAATCTTAGGATTCAAAAAAAATTCTGTAAAACATTAAGAAAGAAACCGTGTTCAGCAAACAAAAAGAGTAAAAATAATCTCCCTTTTAAGACGTATTTTAAAATTTAAAAAGTTTCCAAATTTTACATAAGAACCGAGATAAACTAAGTAGTACATAAAAATACAAGCTGTTCAACAACAGAATAAAACAAATTTGAAGGTATATAAAATTCCGCCAAAACAGAAGATGAAGCTTAGAAGTCGTTAGAAAAATAATTTAATTGTGCGGATGAAGAGAGAAAATTTCGGGGTTTTCATCGACAAGTCTTCTTAAACAGACATTGCTATTTGGCATATTTATTACATAAACTTTAAGAAGCGTGAAAATATATGAGGACTTATATATATATATATATATATGATTTGTTAGATTATTATTTTACTCTGTCATTAGGGAATTTTTTATATATATTTGTACTTGTTGAAATCAGTCTCTCGGTTTCTATCAATATATTTACGTATGATTGAAAATTAATAATAATAAATAAATAGCCAAATACAGACAAAATTAGTGATAATATGATTAAATACCAAACACACCGTTTCTAAGATCCTTGTCCATTTCTTCAAGGGCTAAGAAGAGCCTAAAGCAACACAACTGCACTAGCTCCAGTTGACTAAACTCAAATGTCACCTAAAGAAAGGAACAAGGATCCCAGAAACATTGTGTGGTTTTTACATTATCACTAATTTCGTCTGTATTTGGCTACCTTTCTTGTTTTAACTGGCTAGTCTTCTGGTAAGAATATTTTTAAGAACCATAACCTGGTTAACATCACATTCATATTTATACCAAGGCGTCCTTAACATATTCCTAGCCCCGTGTAAATACAATTCACGGCAAAAAAAAATGGATCACAAATACCATGAAGCACACGAGTCTTGGTGACCGAGTATCACGGTCATATATATATATATATATATATATATACAACCTAAATGAAGCCGCTCACGGTAACTGCTAACTAATATTGCTTTAACATTGGGAGTTTATTTTTTACCTTGAAGCTCTTCCTTGCGCCGTCGAATCATTTCGTTGCCACGTTGTCACCACGTATTTTTGTCCACGCAGATGTTTTACTGACGATGTGGCAACGTCCGTCTAATTCTCTGCTCACATTCGCTGCTGGAAGCCACTTGAAACTACAGACTACACAAGCTTAGCTTTAACCGCCGCTGACGACGATCAGGGCTCTGATTGGACGTGGTAGACTGTAAACATTGGGCAGTCATATACTACTTCAACTCCCGTCACACCAAAGCAAAACAGTTATACCCCCCCCCCCACCCTCCCCCTGCCCGTATAAGACGCTTAACGTTATGTTAAACCGGAATATAAAATGCTTGCATACATCTGCACGAAATATGCTATAATTCTATCATAGCTCAACTACTCCCGTTTTATATACAGCTTAAAAAAATGTTGTAAACAAAAATTATTGATAAATAAATAAAGATAATTTTATATTAATATTTACAATACGTTCACTGTTCTTAATCTTTGTAATAGGATTTTTATTTTCGTTTCACTGGAACCATAATTTCAAGATGGCGCGAAATAAACTCCTGATCCGTTCAACGTATTGAATCGTGTGAGGCTCAGCCTGTATTTAATTTCTCCGTGGTAGACTTGAATACCAGTACCATTCCTTCACCGACGCTTAAAAGAAGTTCCTACCTCTTAAACTGACTAACGGTCAATAAATGCAGACGGGTCTGTTAACAATGTCAACTAAAGACTCTTGTTTTATACACAGTGGTCTTTTGTGGCCCACGCCCCTGGACTGACATATCGCTACTTGGAAATGCTAATACTGGTTCCTGAAAGACACCAACGCGCAACAAAGAAAAATAAAAAAGGAAAATGGCGCCGGCGTCTCCCCTAGAGAACTGGATAGGATAAAACAGGAATCCTAATCTGAGAAAAACCCCGTCATTCCACTATTGTTCAGCTTCAACTTCTCTACCTTCGAGGAGCAACATTTCTCAGATCTCTGCCTGCCTTTTCTCGTCGTCCGTAATTTTAATTCGTCTAGAGTCTTAACTGGACTGTAATATTTAGTTCTTAATCCTCAGACTGAGATTTTTATTGGAGTATCTATGTTCTAATAATTCTCACTCGACTTACAGCCGTTCAGGTGTTTTTTTCCCCTATAGCCTGACAATAAATCACTCATCGTATATTCCATTTCGAAATTATATTAAGTATTAAATCTTTTTTAAGTCAGAAAAAGAATAATAAACTAGCAAAATACAACTACACAATGGTACGTCTTTAACATGTTAATATTCATCATGAACGTTTTTATTGTGTACTAGCTGGGTGCCCGGCGTTGCCCGAGATGTCATTTATCTATAATCCCCAATATGACTCCAATTTCGGCTGCTTTTGCGCAATGTTTATGTAACGCTACTCGAACCCTAATCATTATAATTAACTCTGAAAAATATTTCTTCAACGCAAATATCTGCCGTGTTTGCATGTTTCAAAATTTTCACCCCGCTACCCCTGCATCTGAGGGGTAAATGCCAATTTGAATGTCGTAACTAAACACAGTGACTTCCATAACCTTTGATTTGACTCCAATCTCGGTTGTATTCGCGTTATTTTACTGTAAAGCATCTCCACCCCTAAACCCGAAGGGTGTCCTTTTCACAGGGCGTAGGGAATGAAAATTGTATTCAGATAACATTGGTAGAAACACTAACAATATCTTTGACCCCTAAAAATATTTATCCGACTCAAATATCGGCTGTTTTAGTATGTTTAAATATTTCCACCGCCGCTTCTGGGGGTGGAAGACGCGTCTCACCCCGACAGTGTTTGTTTCCTGGTCGCAAACAACACGTGTATGATATTTGGTGAAAATTGCTCGACTGGTGTAGATTTGTATTTTATTTAGAAAACGTTTGTATGGGAAATAGAAAAGGGCTGTTTTTAGGGTTTTCCCGGAAATTATTCGATTTTTTCTCGCCTTTTAAACCTTCCCTAGACCTCCACGAACATTTCAAGACTAAGATAAGATAAATCCGTTCAGCCGTTCTCGAGTTTTAGTGAGACTAACGAACAGCAATTCATTTTTATATATATATAGATAGATAGATATATTACGCAAAAAAAATTACATGAGCAATATATGACGTAAATATAATCATTGCGCCCGTCTGAGTAAAACAAAAGCCCCCGCGTAATGATATCGACTATTATTTCAACGTCACGACACGGAGAATTAAATCCGCCGGATCCGACGTAATTGAAATTTATCACCATGAAAAGGACACTTACGCGTATCAATTAGTTCCCCGTGAATTGAATTTCTGAGATACCATTATCCGTGGCACTTTTTGTTCTAATTTAGTGCCGTGTTTCCACAATGGCTGTGCTACATACATTTGGTGAGGTTTTCCTCTCTCTCTCTCTCTCTCTCTCTCTCTCTCTCTCTCCGGCTAGTATTATTTCGCACACAAAATGATTTCTCTTTGTCTGGACACACAATTTCCCTCGGCGCAATGTGCCAGGCGTCGATTTTTCCAGTCCCAACAGCAGTTAATTAGCCCATGGTGTTATTATGCCTTTCTAAAGTTAATTAAACTTCGACCAAGGTAGGTGCTATTATATGAACATCTGAGTATCCTCACTCCCACCTCCCCCGCTTTTTTCCCCCTCAGCTCTATTCGAATGCAACGCCAGTTTTGCGTAACCGAAAAAAGGTATATTAAAGCTGAAAAATGGCATTTATAATAATAATATTGCTTACATATATATATATATATATATATATATATATTATAATACCAATTAAAGAGGCCATTAATTGTTATAACTGAATTGGATTGTTAGCGGTACGAGTTGCCAAACAACGACAACGGACGGTAACTCTGTGTCGGCTGAGCTTTTGTTGTGAACTCCGTTCTGTACGAGAGTTAGTTTGTCGCTGGTATGAAAGCCAGTCCGGCAAAGGTTACAGTAAAGCGAGGATGCTGATCAAAAAGTATGAATAGCGCGGTCCAAGAAGTCCAACTGCGAGATTTATCAGTTTGCATAAAACACGAGTAAACAGTTTTGACGGAGAGACTCAAATAATAATCGCAAAGATGGAAGAAAAAGGTTTTGCTTCACACAGACTGAACTAAATTCCGCATAGAGGCACCAAGGAGACCTAGTATGTCCGAGGACTGACTGAGGGGCGGCTGATCCAAAGTTCCAGGTGGCAGAGAACGAGAACATCGACCGAGCGTATTAAAAATTTAATGTGTAGAATCAGTGAATAACGGCCCTTTTAGTGAGTGTTGTCCTCAAGCTCCAAGAATCAGATCTGGTACCAGAAAGACATTCGTGACTACAAAACAATTATTTTAAAATCTGTAAACGAGGATTAAAGGTAGAAGTCAGATTTAGTTCGTTTTTCTTTTCATTTTGTTTCTTTCATTTCGTTTATTTCCATATTATATTAAGTTAGCTTCAATGAGTTTGAATTGTTAATGTTAGTTTATTAAATTGGATTGTTCTTACTATCAAACCCAGTAATGACCCTGAGATAAAGAGAATTTCGACGTATTTGATTGTAAAATATAAAGTTTTTTTCCTAGAACACCACGAATTGCAAAATTTAAATAAAATATTTGTTTGTTAACTTGATGAAAGTCGGCGAATAAAGTAGGGATTACAATTTTTAAATCTGAATAATTTTGATAATTAATTCTTTTAATTAAGACCACCTTTTAATTATTACAATATATATATATATATATAAACCATCATTGTAAAAAAAAATTGCAAATGCTAAACCTGAAGTGAAGATGGTTAATATATATTTAAAACACAAGTGTCAAGAAAGTGGTCATTTAACATTTTTCATAAAAATGATTCAATTATTTATAAGAGTTAAATAATTATATTTTTATTTTAATAATGAACCTAATTTAGGCCGGGCTCCAAAAAATAATTGTTAATACACAATCATATAAATTAATATTATAATAAGATAATTTACTAACTCATTAATCGTTCTTCGGATTTATTATTATTTTTTTAATAGAATATTCGTTAATATTTGTCACTTAATTCCTCAGCCTCTCTTAATAATGAAAAGAAAATATTTTCATTCAGAATTTGAGTTTCAGTCCAGATAAATAACTAAAAAAATTGATTCAGAAATTAACAATTTGGTCTCCTCTGTTTTTTAGGGTAACAGGCTACATGAGGGTGATCCACATGGCAGCAACTCCCCTTTAATACCATAGGAAGGTATTTGAAAGGGGGGATGCGGAAGGGTAGAGGAAGGTAGCCAAGGGTTAGCTAGGGCCCCCGGGCTATGGTTTAAGGACCCTACCCGGCAATTCGCCTAAAAGTGATGCAGGGAAAACCCTACAAAAACCTGCATCAGGTAGGTTGGGCATTTGGTACTTGTCCCACGCCCTTCCCTGGATGGTGGGAGAGGTTCTTTACAACGCTTTTCGAGACAATATTTCCAAACACAACTAAAACTGTGTAATCAAAAGGATTTCCCTCCTGATGACTGAGACACGTGGACAACAGTTCATGAAATTGTAAATGTGTGTAGGTAGTCACCGACTTAATATTTTGCATGGGGACCATCAGCTTTATCGACGTTTCCGTCGGACGCTCTGTGTCGGATCGAGGGAGACAGAAATTCCGGCTCATTTGATCAGACTTGATCACATCACCGTACGTGACCACAGTACGAAACGCGTACATACAGAAAGAGAGGGATCAATGTCGGAAAGGACACTATAGACAAGCTTACGTCCTTCCTCGCCGTTATGGAAAGGCGATCACTTCAACCTTGCTGTCAGATCAGTCAGTAAACTCCACACGCGGAGATGACGAAATACTAAAGCCAATAAGTTCGAAGAATTTAGGGATGTTTATTATGAAACACATGGAAATAAGATATGAACTGAGGCATAAATTTAATATAAAAAAAATATTTTAAACGAAGCATCTAATCTAGTTAATAATAAAATTGAAGATAAAATTCTCGAGTCTCAACCCCGGGCCGATGGTTTGTTGAATAACAACGTTTCGACAGCAAGCTCCGCCATCGTCATCAGGTTAACTGAGATGTCATTTTTAATAATAATGTTCATCATCAGTGATGGACAACAGATTCACCTGAAAAGCCGTCGTTCTCTAATAAGGAAATTGTTTGATAGCAATGCCTGATGCAGGTTTTCTAGGGTTTGTCCTGCATGACTTTTAGGCGAATGCCCGGGTAGGATCCTTAAACTATAGCCCGGGGGCCCTAGTTAACCCTTGGCTACCTTCCTCTACTCTTCCGCATCGCCCCCTTTCAGATCCCTTCCTATGCTATTAAAGGGGAGTTGCCACCATGTGGATTACCCTCATGTTGTAGCCTGTTACCCTAAATAAATGTGGCGTTCCGGTATCTAAGCTATGAATAAATTTTGACTTTTAATAAACCGTGGGAAGGCGAGCGAAGAGGCGCCAGTGGTAAACAAATAAGATTCCCACCAAAGAGAGATGTGAAGAGACCAACCAACTCCAGTCACTATATAAATGAAAATGTATTCATATGGACTTAACTCAAGAGTTTTGCAGAGTTATCTGTCGTAATTACACGGTCGTCGCCAGAACGCAGAAGTTTCCGCCGAGGACCGTCGCAGCCTGCAGAAGAAACTATTTAATTGTCAATGAACGGTTGTGCCCCTGGCTTCACGTATCTTACGGTAACTTTAATATTAAAGAAAATAACCTGAAAGAACAGGTAAGCAATTCTTGTATCTAAATCAGAATAAAAGGTTAAAACCATGTCCATGATATCTACCTTCTTCTCCTTCTTTTATTGTCACTATAACCCAATGTTAGTTTTGGCCTCATTAACATTTTTCTTCCATTCCGCCCTCTCCTGTAGTGTTTGTCTTCTAGTGGGCAGTCCGGCTTCAACTGTTAATTTATTAGCAACAATAGCTTTTTTTTCTGTGGTGGGGTTTCTCAGCCTCACGCACAACCCCCAAACCTGGAAGACCAGGGGTGTTCCTCTTCTACTGGTGTCTCCCCTCCGACCTGTCCGGCTTGGGTGACCCTGTCACGTGGCACAAACAGCCGAAAGTACAGAAAAAAACAGTAGCACCACCATCGCGCATCTTGCCGAATATTAGGGGACCAAGGGAAATGAAGAGAAAATTAATAATCAGCGTCACCGACTCAAAGATGCTGTATGCATCTCCTGTTTGGGACGACACTATGAAAATGTATGTAGTTACCGACTTGATGTTTTGCATGCGGACCATCAGCTATATCGACGTTTCCGTCGGATCCTCTGTGTCGGATCGAGGGAGAAATGAAAAAGAACAGATCAGGTAAACAAAAGTAAAGGAAAAGCTGCAGTCAGAATAACATCGGCATATAAAACAATCTCATAAAGTGCAGTTCTAGTCATAGCCAGCGTACGAGTTATTAGTTAGGGAACGGCAAGAAGTACACCGCGAAATAAAGGATACGAAAGCAGATGCCAAGACGGCTCGGGAGAAAATAAAGGGTCGAGGCCAGATCGAAACTCATGGAGCGCTGGCAACGCTTGTGGGACTCGGAAGAGACAGGCAGATGGACGCACAGATTAATACCTAATGTTGCACCATGGGTCAATAGGAAACACGGGGAAGTATCATTCTTCCTCACCCAGGTGCTAACCGGACACAGCTGTTTCAAATCATATTTATATAGATTCAAAAAGACCGAAAGACGAAAAAATGCAATTACTGCGAGAATCCGAAGGATGACGTGGAACATACAGAGTATTCCACTGCGACGTATGGAGGAGCATACAACGAGACAAATTAAATTCCTATCTCAAGGAAGAAATAAGACCAGAAAACCTGGGTAAAATCCTTCTAAAATCGGAGGACTGTTGGAAACGCATAGAAAATTACGCAAAGGAAATAATGGACGCTAAGGCAAAACTTAGGAGAGATTAATACTACATTAATAATCGCAGAACATAGTGCAAAAGACGCACCACCCTGAAGTAATACGCAAGTAGTTCCAGGGTGGAGCAAAGGGTTTGTAGTTTTAGCCGGTAAAAATCCGGCACTGTTGAGGAGTGGCGCAGCCTCCTCCTCGTCTTTCGAAGATTTCCACAGTATCCCTCGAAAAAAAAAAAGAGTAGCTTAGCTACCGCCGGCATAGCTCTCGGAGTCGACAACACACGCAAACCCCTTCACCACGATAAGGTGAGAACACCATTGCACAGGTGAATTCTACCTTAACTGACACTAAATATGGCGTTCTCGTTTAATAAGAAATTTCAGGTGTAGAAATAAACCGTGTGACACAGGCTGATACGATAAATAATCCGACGGAGGGATTCACAGGTTGTAAAGTGCAAAAACAGACGACGGTCCCCGCGGGGAAACGGAAAAATAACCGGGCACAGAACAAACAACACCGATCTGGAAAATTTAACGGCCATAACTGGTCTGATGAGAAGGAATAGAATGGGGATTGGAGGAGGATTGAAGGCGAAGTAAATCCCTTGAGTCGTGGTGGCATGAAACTGGAAAAGTTGTCCTCTTTAAATGGCCTTGCAGAGAGAACCGGAGAAGACCAGCTGAAGCGTGGCGGGAAGACAGTAGGTAAGTGTCGAGATTGAAGTTAAGTGAAGGACAGTTTTGTGTGTGTGTGTGTGTGGACAAAAAAGCTTGATAATGTGGAGACGAAATTGGTGCGTCGATGTGGAGCGGTCAAGGAAGGAAGTCCCAATAATTCAACCAAATTTAGTGTGTGATACTGTGGTGCATGCTGGATTTTATATATAACTATCCCTTATCTTAAGTTAACTTGAATCAGTTACAATTCAATAAAAACATTCAGTTATTCCTTGAGTGTGTTGAACCTGTTTTGCGTCTGACCAATAATTTTAGTAGCTATTTTCCTATCGGAAGAAATTAATTAAATAAATCTTACTTTATAAATAATTGAATATTCCGATAATAAATTTAGTTACAGGGTAGTTGTCCTCAATTCCTGTTGCTCGTAGACCTGCCTTATATATTTTTTTCCCCCCGGTAGCGTCGCCATATTGAATTTTTGATAACGCAACTGACGGAAAATTAAACTTCGGCCATTGATCCTGACAGCTCTCAAATAGACTACACCCCCTTTTTATGCCGTAGATAAGAGAACAAAAATCCGTTTGAGATGTAAGAAAAGATGGAGTTTCGTGAATAGAGGTCTAAATAGAGGGCTCATGAAAGCTCGCCATTATGTCTTCAATGGGCTCAGGGTTCGCATTCTGAGTGCGCTTCCCCCCTTTTTTTTCCTCTCTCCCTACCTCCTCTGTGTGTATGTGTGAGTGAGTGTTCTTTTGGATACACATCAGATACGAATGCGTATGAGAGCATTTTAGTAAGATTACAAGACCACGTGTATGCAACCCTCCCCCTCCCCCGCCCCATATTAAAGAGTACGGATTATATTCAATAAGGGGATAATATTAATATAGTTTCCGCAAGTGAAAACTCTACTTGGAAAATTACAATACGTTGATTTTATTCTATTAAATAATTTATTAACATAAAAAACATCCCTTGCGATATATGAGAATAATCTCCCGACTGACAATTTGAAACGTCAATTTATTTCGGGATTAAAAATATAATAATTAAAATAATTTTCCTTAAATTAATTACGGTCCTCTGTACTTTTTATGGTTTCCAACTGCTAAAAATTATTAATTACTCCACTAAATACAATCCAACCAGTCAGTTGAAAAAAAAGACTACAATAACAGAACCTGTGAATTTTTTCAATTCAGATATTATATTACATTCAAAGATATTATTTATTTTTCTGTACATGAATGACATACTCTCTGTCGGGGAGGTTTTATGTATTATATATAAAAAAAGTTATTTTAAAAGTTCACATACACAAAAAGGGGCTTCTGCTTTTAACATATAATCCCGTTAAATCGCCGTACAGGTGTCATAATATTCGTAAATTAAAAAATGGCAGTCAGCAAGCTCATTGTATTTTTTTTTGTGATTTACTTTTATTAAAACAAATTTCAAAAGAATTTGCTGAAGGGTAACTATGTAATATTTTTTTTATATATAAAAAAATCCCTCTATCCGTTTGGGCAGATTATACAGAGAAATTAATCCAACTGAACGCATCCATTTCTTACTATTACGGGGAAGGGGGAGGAGGGGAGGGGGGTTGGAGGGAAATAAAATGTGTGTCAAGAGTTCATCTCGCGTTGTTGTAGAAACATTTTCGTCATAGAGATAATATGAGGTTTCCGATGCTGTACGAACATTCTCGAATTTTTTTTTAGGGTAACAGGCTAAATGAGGATAATCCACATGGTGGCAACTCCCCTTAAATAGCATAGGAAGGAATCTGAAAGGGGGGATGCGGCGGAAGGGTAGAGGAAGGTAGCCAGGGGTTAACTAGAGCCCCCCGGGCTGTAGTTTAAGGATGCTACCCGGCATTCGGCTAAAAGTAATGCAGGGAAAACCCAAGAAAAACCTGCATCAGGTAGGTCGGACATTGGGTACTTGTCCCACGGCCTTTCGATAGCGGGAGAAGAGTTTGCTGTGATGACGCAGCATTCCCTTCTCCGTACCTCGACCAGTTTAGGAGGCAGCTGGCCGACTGTTCTAATGGGAACAGCTAACAACTCTTACCGTATGCCCAAGGTCTGTGACTCCCGGAACATACACCTCTCAGAACAGGCCGAGGTGCCTCGGTTTGTGGGAACCTTAGTTCAAAAACGGAGAGGAAAAGGCATACCCAAATGTAGCCCCTTCGTATCTCTCCTATAAGGTTCTGCCTGCGAGAGAAAATCCCTGGTAGATATTGTCTGCGAGAGAAAAGTCCTCGCAGACCTTCCCCCTCCCCGCCCCGAAAGTTTCGTTGCTACGGCAACGAAAATAGTATCTGTGACTTCGTGGTCTATTCTGTACATCATTAGAGAAGAAATAAAATTCACCGCATTAGTAGCAATTCATTTAATATTAAAACGTTACTAAATTTCGTAATTAATTAGTAATCGATTGATTACCTATTAATTTGTGCACGTCGATACGTAAGTATTATGTACATATACGTAATTAAAAGTCAGTTGTGTGACCAGCCCCACCTCTGGCAGAATTGGACTAAACCACATTCAAATTCACAGCTTATAAATATACAAACCAAACATAACACGTAGCTTATTACCTATGAGGGAAACATTTAATATCAATCAATATGAAAATGAGCCTCAAGTGTGGGGACAGATATTAATTGTATACTAATTATGCGCGGGGGGGGGGCGAAACTGCGATAATGAGGCGAATGTCGATACCGTACTAATAACTCGAACCAACAGGGCTTTTATTAAATTATTTGAAAAATCCATTAATCACTTGATGCGCGATCGTATAAAAAGACATCACTGATGTCTTCACGAAAACTGTGTTATATTTTTTTTTTCATGGATCAGTAGGATTCTAAATTAATACAGTTTGCTACTTGTAGTTTAATTTAATTTTCTATGAGATCTGTGGATGTCAAGGACCCGCGGGATGGCCGGGGAGGTTTAGAGCTACGAATCCCTCCGGACGTTTCTGCGGTTTTCGTCCCCCCCCCCTCAAGTAGATTTCCGCAGCACAGAATATTCGTGGTCGTGATTAAGCACAGACATTATGTGAGGAAGACGTAACATCCGTCCTCCACTAACAGTGACGTACAGCTATGTCTGTTTGATTTGATTTATTTTATTCCATTAGTCCTCGTACGAGGAAGCAGGACACGTCATTACTTAAATGATATAAGGTTCTGATATGCCTTCCTATGCTATTAAAGGGGAGTTGCCACTATGTGGATTACCCTATACATAGCCTGTCTACACCCCAAAAAAAATCAATTTTAAAGACAATAATATCCGGATCTTGATCCACAGTTATAAGTTTTACATATTCTGTAACTCTATTTGCAAATAAGCAATTAACTTGGTTACTTTAAATTGACCCTATTTTTTTCTCCCTCTATACATCAGCCATATTTTACGCTACGAGGAATAATAATAAAGAGGTGAACATTATTTTTATAATCAACTCCTCGTTGTTTGTTCGAAACGGTTATTTAGTTGTTTTTTCACGCACAATTTTTTCCGCTTTTAAAATGGAGTTAATTACTAATAAATTATTAAATATATTTGAAAAATACGGTGATGCATAAAGTTTACATAATCCCTATATTTCCTCCCCCCCCCCCCCGTTTCCCTGTTTATTTTTTGTGTTAGTAATGCTTCGGTTAATCCCAGTGTGTTTACAGGCTTTGCAGCTAGCCCAAAAAATTTGTTCGAATAATATTAAAAATTGATAGTGTTTGTAAATCTGTTTGACAGGCCTTGTGAAGGACATTTTCTACGCTTTCTTTCATAGCTGTATTTTTTCTTTCTCTCTCTCCAGTATACAGTTCCATTGTTACAACTCCTCTAACGAAGGTCTGCGAGGGCTAATCTCTCGCAGGCAATACATGCGAGGGATGTTCTCTCGCAGGCTGAACCTTGCAGGAGAGATACGAATGGGCTACATTTGGGGATGCCTCCTCCTCCCTCAGTTTTTGAACTAATGTTCCCCCAAGCCGAGGCACCTCGGCCTGTTTTGAGAGGTGTATGTTCCGGGAGTCACAGACCTTGGGTATACGGTAAGAGTTGTCCGTTATTCCCATTGGAACAGTCGGCCAGCTGCCTCCTAAATTGGTCGAGGCACGGAGAAGGGAATGCTGCGTCCCCACAGCAAACTCCTCTCCCGCTATCGGAAGGGCGTGGGACAAGTACCCAATGCCCGACGTACCTGATGCAGGTTTTTCTAGGGTTTGTCCTGCATTACTTTTAGGCGAATGCCGGGTAGGATCCTTAATCCATAGCCCAAGGGCCCTAGTAACCCTTGGATACCTTCCTCTACCCTTCCGCATCCCCCCTTTCAAATCCCTTTCCAATGCTATAAGAGGGGAGTTGCCACCATGTGGATTACCCTAAACATAGCCTGTCTACTCCCAGAAAAAAAAAACTGGATGTTACAATTGTAAATAATTAAACGTTAACATAAAAATTCTAAAATTCGGGGCACTGTCAAACATAAGTACAATAACTGTATAGTGATAATAACAAAAATAATTATTTAACTATACTAAGGGTGCAATATAATATTTACAGTACTCAAATTAAAATTCGAAACGCACTAGTAAAAAAAATTAATGATTACAGAATTAACTATCATCAAATATAGAATTTACACGTCACACAAAAATTAACACAATAGTTGACACACACACACAGACTAGGAGGAAAACCAAACGAGGGGCAAGTGACGTCTCGAAACAGAGGGAAGAGGAATCTGTAAAGTCCAGTCCCCTCGTACATGAAACAAACAAAGAGCAGAAAAGACCAACAGAGACCAAGCAAGGTATGAAATAAGTTGTTATTATTAGCAACACATTGAAGACTTTTCCAGGGATGTTTTTAAAAAATTAATTATTAGGGGATCGATCGAGAAAACTCCTGCACTGAGTAAAATACCCGCGGTCTTTCAGTATCAGTAGAATAATTTTTACACGGAATCCCAAAACACTTGTAGTTATCATTGTTTTTTTACCTCTGGACTAAGACTATTATCCCTGGATGGTGAATACTTCTCTGGTAGAGGAGCAAAGAGCTTAGATCTGAGCGATTTCTAGTCTCATAATCGCGAGAGTCGCCATTTTGTTTGAATCAGATTCAATGTTCCGCTTAACGAACTTTAAATTTTCGTGAATAAACACGCTGGTCAGAGATAATATTAACAGACTTATAAAGAACGGTTTACAACTGGATTTATTATCCGTATTGGAAACAATTTTTTTTTAGGGTAAGAGGCTACACGAGGGTAATCCACATGGTGGCAACTCCCCTTTAATACAATAGGAAGGGATTTGAAAGGAAGGGTAGAGGAAGGTAACAAAGGGTTAAGTAGGGTCTGTAGTTTGAGGAAATGTTGGTACACATATGTGTATTGAGTTGGATGTGAAAACAACTAGTTTTTTAGTTATGAGTATACTGGAATATTGAAATGACTTCAACATATTGCAATGAATGATTAAATCCTCCATTTTGGTGCGTCATAAATAAATATTAAACAAGGTTCGTGAACTCTGTTTTTTTTTGTATATCAATTAATATAATATATAATTGAACGTTTTATTAATTCCATAAGTTTTCATTTATGAGTCAATTAGGAGGACTAAACCATGGGTTCAGAGGAGGATATTTAAAAAAATACCATTAGCGTGGACGCAACACACGAGACAACGCTACGGTTGCTGAAAGAAGAGAGAGAGTTGAGCGTGACTTAGTGGACAACCAGGTGCACATCTGGAAGGCTCTTGCTGTCACGTAGGAAAGTCACACCCTACAGCAAGACAAAGAGTTGCATTCCCGCTCGTAGCGATTATCAGCAACACGTGTCTCCGTAGCAGAAAACAGTTGCACTACGGTGCGGGGCGGGGGGGGGGGGGAAGGGGGGAAGAAACAAAACAAGAGCAAAACACGCTAACAGAAATCTTAAAAAGGATCAAAGTACATCTGAAATAATTGTGCAGTGTTGTCCCGACGAAATGATTCGAAGTGGACTGTAATTTACACCAACAAAAATTTTATATATATATATATATATACTATAAATTTTTAGTAAATGTATAGTACTTATATATTGTAATAATCAATATTTAATTAGATTTTAAATGAAGACGAGCCCAGATGAACAGAAGACGGTAAAGTAAAAAAAAATTATTTTTTTTGTAAACCTTGCAGTGTAAATATAATTATCGTCAGATTTCAAATTTCCATCATTTCATTGAAAATAATAATAATTTAAGTCGGGGAAAATTTTTGCGTTGTAAGATTTAATTGTCATTAATGTAACTATCTTTAATGGAGGCGGGCCCTGCAAAATTAAGCTGTGGCACAACAGCATCAACTTATAAAAAATTCAGCTAAGAAAAAAAATTTTGAATAATAAAGATAGCCGAATACAGACAAAAAAATGGGGGGGTAATATAAATACCACACAACAACGTTTTTCTGGGATCCTTGTGCCTTTCGTCAGGTGCTACGGAGAACCTTTTGAGTGTTGTCAAGTGGCATAGTGCAGTTGTGTCACTCTAGGCTCTTCTTAGCACCTGAAGAATAAGAATCCCAGAAAACCGTTGTGTGGTATTTATATTACCCCCTTTTTTGTCTGTATTTGGCTATCTTTATTAATCATTATTTTCAATCAGACGTATTTTTTTTTTCATTTTAAGATAAAAATTTGTTTTATTAAATTACTTTTGTTAAATTTTTGAAATTGTTATTTTTAATTCAATCTTTTCAGTTTTTTACTTTTAATTTTTTTATTAAAAAATTGACACCTCAACGTGGGACTCATCTTCAGTTCTCAATAATAATAATTTTGGATTATTACAAAATTGGTGCTTCAACGAGGGGGAAAATACATAAAATTTATATTTATTTTGTTTATTACAATATATATATATATATATATATATATATACATATATATATATATATATTGTAGTAATTGGTAATTAAGGCATTGTTCTAATTGAAAAGTTGAATTGTAGAGGACTCACTATTAGTGGATATAGAGCGGACGCCGCAACAAACCGGCAAGGCAAAGAAAACATTGATGATCAGTCGAGAAGGTTTTTACCCGCTCAAAATTTAAAAAAGACGAACAGTACAGTCGGGCAGCAGACAGCGAATAGACCAGAAGAAAAGTTTTACAGTCGGCAGTCAGAACGAAAGAATGTGGTCCAGTCACAAACATGCTTTCAAATATTAAAAAGTAAAGCAATATTCAGTCGGGAAGGAGACAGAGCAACTAGTGTGTAGATTCATCATGCTGGCTATAGACAAACCAATGAAGTCCATTGTCAACTAAAGTCACGAGATCCACAAATCCAGGTTGCAGTAAAGCATCGAGAACCAACCAATTTGTGTTAAACCAACTAACAAACAACGCCAATTAGAGCCTGTGAACATTTAGAGTCTGTGAGAACTTAGAATCAGTGATGTCCCCAAAATTGTGCACGAAAAGCTAAAATGAGACCTGGGCGGCCGTAAGTAGAGAAAAACTTTAAAATCATTTGTAAACCGTGTTTAAAAGATAAAAGTCAGATCGTTCTTTAATTATTTAATTATCGATAAAATTAGATCGTTAATTCTTGATAAAATTTAAAATTGTTTAAATTCAATCTTTAGTATTATTTCTTCAGCAACAAATTTCGTCTATGTTCAGACGCTTTGATTTCCATAAAAAGTAAATGTAATTTTGATTATTTAAATTCTGCCATTTATCAAACCCAGTTCAAGACCCTGAGATCCCAAATATTTTGTTGTATTTTATACTTGTTTTAAAATTGTTAATAAATCTTGTTTCATAGTTTTCACTTAAGTTCTTTCATTTAGAAACGCCACATTCATATTATTATGATATTTAATTATTACAATATATACACATGCAAACGTTATCACAAAAAAGATCATGGCCGCAACCAAACGGGGAGAATGACCTGTACCCAAAGAGTGTTCAAACAAATTTCAAAAATGTCCCACTCTCAAAGAGCAAAACCAAAGGAGTCTCTCAACGTCTCTAAAGTACAACCAACATCCATACAAAACATGGGTTTATGATCCTAATACTCACTTTATTTTCCTTGGACTTTTACAAACACATTACATATTTAAATGTAATAGATGATAAACATTTTGTTCCTAATAGGTGTTACGTTAATTGGTGACCTTTTTTTAAAAGAAACAAATAAGATCTTTTGTCAGTGAATTATAAATATTTAAGTAAAATTTTAATATCTTTTGAATGTGATTCGTAAGTTATCTGTTTAATTACTAATTATTATCGGATTGGAATAACCAAAGCTCTTAAAAGAATTTCAACGTACGTTACCATTACTCATTATCACTAAAATTTATCACAAAGTCCGAAACACGTTTCGGCTGTTTAAAAGCACGGCATTTACTACTGTTACTAAAATTAATATATTTGACTGGTCACGAAAAACTGGGGTTACGACTCTGGGAGAATCGACACACTGACCACTAACCACTCTCCTAAATCCAGAATGTCTCGGTTGGTCAAGGCCCTTTAAAGGGCTGTCGAGGCAAAGAGTGGTAGAGAACATCAAAATACAGTTCTCCATAGAAACACGATTCAAATTATTTTTAACATGAGTATACATTCTTTTTTGCTTGTTATGAAAGGTTCGAAACGTATCTGTTATCTTTTCAACCACCTTTAAAAATTTTAATCCAGGCTGAAAAACGCAGTTTAAAAATATAATATATAATGTTTCTAATACAGTTAGGAAGCTACCTGCGAGGGCTATTCTCTCGCAGGCTGAACCACGTAGGAGAGATACGAAGGGGCTACCTTTGGGTATGCCTTTTCCTCTTTCCGTTTTTGAACTCAGGTTCCCACAAGCCGAGGCACCTCGGCCTTTTCTCAGAGGTGTATGTTCCGGGGTCGCAGACCTTGGGCATACGGTAAGAGTTGTTATCTGTTCCCATTGGAACAGTCGGCCAGATGCCTCTTTAAACTGGTCGAGGCACGGAGAAGGGAATGCTACGTCCCCACAGCAAACTCTTCTCCCGCTATTGGAAGGGCATGGGACAAGTACCCAATGCCCGACCTACCTGATGCAGGTTTATCTAGGGTTTGTCCTGCATTTCTTTTAGGCGAATTACCGTGTAGGTTCCTTAACATATAGCCCGAGGGCCCTAGTTAACCCTTGGCTACCTTCCTCTACCCTTCCGCATCCCCCCTTTCAAATCCCTCCCCATGCTATTAAAGGGGAGTTGCCCAACGTGGATTACCCTCATTTAGCCTGTTAAAAAAAAATGCAATCGAAGTTATTAGTTTTTTAATTATATAAGTCTGTCTGTCTATTGACTACCTGCACAGACATGAAATTAAAAATAATAAAGTTATAATTACTAGTACATGTAATTGGGGAAAACCTCAACACGAAGAACAGAGTTTGCCCTGAAAGGAAACACCCCCAACCAAAGAGAGTGGCTATAGTAATTATCAGACAAAGAACATTGCGGATGTTATTAGAAAAGCCTACAGCCTTGTGAGAGAAACTTCCTCAAAACTTTGAGGATGTGCTTTAAGTACAAGAACGGGCTTTGGGGGGAGAAGTTACTTGCAACTAGCAGTGCAACCAACTGAAATGTATCTCCACGTGGAAAATTAACTGGGTTGTGGCGGTATATTTCATTGTAATCAGTGCAACGATACAAAGAATGCAAAATTAGTCTGCATGAGTAACTACAGTTGATTGTGAAGTAAATAATAACTTTCCAGTTATATTTATCTGGCATACTTTAAAAAAAACGAAAAAAAGAAAACACAAACTTTTTTGTCAAAAGTTAATTATGAAAATTTTTAAAACATTTTTCTAAGGACCTCTTTAGACACTGTAAAGATCACTTAAATGAAATAATTATAAATTATCAATCTTAAAACTCAAAAAAAATTTTTATAAACATGATAATTTATAATACAATTATGTAAAGAATTACAGAACATTTCTCACAATTAATTACATGTAGTGTTTTTAAAGAGCGTATCGTTTGACCAATATAACAAGGAGGCCAAATTAATTTGTTATAATGGTTTCATAATAAATTTGTGGCTAATAGGCTGATGTCTTAAGGAAAGGTCAAATCTGACCACATATTGAAGAACTTCTACATCATTGCTATATTTTATTATTTCTGCATCCATCCTACGGCCACTTGTTAGAGGAGTTTTTTTAGGCTAACAGGCTACATGAGAGTAATCCACGTTGGACAACTCCGCTTTAATAGCATAGGAAGGGATTTTAAATGGGGGATGCGGAAGGGTAGATGAAGGTAGCCAAGGGTTAACTAGGGCCCCCGGGCTATATTTTAAGGATCCTACCCGGAATTCGCCTAAAAGTAATGCAGGACAAACCCTAGAAAAACCTGCATCAGGTAGGTCGGGCATTGGGTACTTGTCCCACGCCCTTCCGATAGCGGGAGAGGAGTTTGCTGTGGGGACGCAGCATTCCCCCTCGCCGTGCCTTGACCAATTTAGGAGGCAGCTGGCCGACTATTCCAATAGGAATAGCGGACAACTCTTACCGTATACCCCAAGGTCTGTGACCCCGGAACATACACCTCTCAGAACAGGCCGAGGTGCCTCGGCTTGTGGGAACCTTAGTTCAACAACGGAGTGGAAAAGGCATCCCCAAAGCTACCCCCTTCGTATCTCCCCTGCAAGGTTCAGCCTGCGAGAAAACATCCCTCGCATGTATTGCCTGCGAGAGAACAGCCCTCGCAGATCTTCGTTTGAGGAGTTGTAACCGTGGAACTGATTATTGGAGAGAGAGAGAAAAAAAAACAGCTTTGAAAGAAAGGGTAGAAAATGTCTGGCAAACAGATTTACAAACACTATCAATTTTTGATATTATTCAAACAAATTTTTTGGGCTAGCTGCAAAGCTTGTAAACACACTGGGATTAACCGAAGCATTACTAACGCAAAAAATAAACAGGGAAGGGTGGGGGGGGGGAAATATAGGGATTATGTAAACTTTATGCATCACTGTAATTTTCAAATATATTTAATAATTTATTAGTAATTAACTCCATTTTAAAAGCAGAAAAATTGTGCGTGAAAAATAAATAAATAACCGTTTCGAACAAACAACGAGGAGTTGATTATAAAAAAATGTTGACCTCTTTATTATTATTCCTCGTAGCGTAGAATATGGCTCATGTATAGAGAGAGAAAAAAATAGGGTCAAATTAAAGTAACCAAGTTAATTGTTTATTTGCAAATAGAGTTACAGAATATGTAAAACTTATAACTGTGGATCAAGATCCGGATATTATTATCATTAAAATTGATTTTTTTTTGGTGTAGACAGGCTATGTATAGGGTAATTCACATAGTGGCAACTCCTCTCTTATAGCATAGGAAAGGGGTTTGAAAGGGGGGGATGTGGAAGGGTAGAGGAAGGTAGCCAAGGGTTAACTAGGGGCCCCCGGGCTGTGGTTTAAGGATCCTACCCGGCATTCGTCTTAAAGTGATGCAGGACAAACCCTAAAAAAAACCTGCATCAGGTAGGTCGGGCATTTGGTACTTGTCCTACGCCATTCCCTGGATGGCGGGAGAGGGAGTTGCTGTGGGGACGCAGCTTTTCCCTCTCCATGCATCGACCAGTTTAGGAGGCAGCTGGCCGACTATTCCAATAGGAATAGCGGACAACTCTTACCGTATGCTCCAAGGTCTGTGACCCTGGAATATTTACCTCTCAAAACAGGCCTAGGTGCCTCGGCATATGGGAACCTTAGCTCAAAAAACCAGAGGGAGAGAAGGAGGCATCCCCAATAAGATCTGACTCTTTATAAGTATAAAATAGTGAAATATGCAGTAAGAATAAAGTAGATCCACTGAATTAAATGTTACGTTAAAAATGTAATAAAACTGCACTTTACAATAATTTAAGAAATGGCCGCAAAACTCTGGTAAATTACTCCAAGCGGATTCTGATGTGTTTAAAAATGATCTTTTTTTGTTATGCTTCATCTTGACAATAAATATACTAAATTAAGAAATTTTTATGTTATAGTCATCTTTCAAATCATTAATCAAACTTAAAAGTATTATGAGGTAAAGACAAAATTAAACACTGTATAACGACAAAAAAATTTACTGCGGCAATGTTATATAGGTCAAGCTAAACGTGATACTTTAAAAGATAGTAAAACAAAAACATTACAAAAATCATTAAAAGAAAAAAAAATGTATTTAACACAATTTTTGACTTTTATTTAATCTAAATCTAAATTGCACTTCCGTAATGTTTTCTAAGTGTTTCTAATAAAAATGATTATTTTTGAACTTTGTTTTTCATATAAGACGCCTATTGAACAGTTTCGCAGCCAATCAAAATACCTTCCCTAATATACAACATGAGACCACCCAGCGCACATTTCCCCGTGATGCTGACGTGTCGGTGTTCCTCGTACAGCAGAACCAAGTCCACACACCCTTGTCCAAAGAGCCTTCTTGTTTAAACTTGCAAATGTAGTGAAACCCTAAGCGGGACCGCAGAATCTCTCTGTGTGTCTGTGTCTGTGTGGAGGAGTTGAGTTCATCAGTAATCAACTGAATCTTATCTGATCCTCCTCGTGTTCGACAAATGTCTCTCTCTCTCTCTCTCTCTCTCTCTCTCTCTCTCAAATATCAGGAGAAGAAGAAAAGAGGAACTCACATTATACATTAATATTCACTCAAAATTTACAAATAGGATAATTAGTTAAGTGATAGTAAATAAATAAACCAGGGCAACACATGAGAAAGGATATAATCAAATTAAAAAGTAATATATGAAATTTAGTATAGATTAATTCCACAGGTTTGAATATAATTGAGGCAATTTCAACAAGTAGGAAACGTTGGAAATAAATTTGCTTTTCATGCAAAATACTTATTTATTTAATTACGAATTTATATTTAACGTTTTGATACGCCAAACTTAATCTTAATCATGTTTATTTATATTTTATGTTTATGTCTGAACTAAATTACCAGTTAATCATTAAAAGATTTCTTTATAGTTACCGGATCAGTCGAGAACTTTAAATGATTCTGTTCCCCCCCCCCCCCCAAAAAAAAAAAATTAATTATTTCGTTCACATTACAATAGTAATGTAGTTTAAGGATCCTACGCGGCAGTTCGTCTAAAATGGAAACAGAGAAAAAAATCTTAGATAAACCTGCATCAGGTAGGTCGGGCTCTTGGTACTCGTCACACGCCTTTCCGATGGCGGGAGAGGGGTTTGCTGTCGCGACGCAGCATTCCCTTCTCCGTGCCTTCTCCAATCCCTTTAGGAGGCAGCTGGCCGACTATTCCAATTCTAGCGACACCTTTCTAAATAGACTATTTTTTTATATTTTTTTTTGGGTGTAGACAGGCTATGTATAGGGTAATCCACATGGTGGCAACTCTCCTCTTATAACATAGGAAGGGGATTTGAAAGGGGGGATGCGGAAGGGTAGAGGAAGGTAGCCTAGGGTTAACTAGGGGCCCCCGGGCTATGGTTTAAGGATCCTACCCGGCATTCTCCTAAAAGGGATGCAGGGAAAACCCTAAGTAAACTTGCATCAGGTAGGACGGGCATTTGGTACTTGTCCCACGCCCTTCCGATGGCGGGAGAGGAGTTTGCTGTGGGGACGCCACGACCATTTTAGGAGGCAGCTGGCCGACTGTTTTCCAATGGGAATACAGGACAACTCTTACCGTATGCCCAAGGTCTGTGACCCCGGAACATACACCTCTCAAAACAGGCCGAGGTGCCTCGGCTTGTGGGAACCTTAGTTCAAAAACGGAGAGGAGAAGGCATCCCCAAAGGTATCCCCTTCCTGTCTCTCCTACAAGGTTCTGCCTTTTCCTCGAAATAGACTGTTTGGATTATTAAACGAAAAGATACATAAAAAGACTGCAAAATGCAACGGACACAAGTTTTAATACCCATTAAAAAATAATATTAGAAACGGTTACCAGAAAAGAAAATAATTTTTTTTTAGATTTAAAACACTGGTTAACGATTGGGTCGGTTGAAACGTTAACTATCACCGTATTCAGGAATAATTTCCTGTATATAAATAAATAAACAATTGTCCTAGTGTCAAAAAAATTTGTTTATTAACAAAAATTAAATACTCCGACGTTTCGTCCTGGTTTTAGGACTCTTCAGGTTTAATAATTTTATGTGTAAAACGTGTAAAAAAAATTACGTTTTTTCAACCAAATTCGGGTCGTAACATTCAAGGCAGATAAACCCTGCCTCATATGATTTATACATAAAATTGTTAAACCTGAAGAGGTTCTTAAAATTAAAAGACGAAACGTCAGTGTATTAAATTATTCTAAAAAACAAATTTCTGATTTATGGAAATTTATTTATCTTATTATAAATGTGGGATATTTTTTCATCATATTTTTTTATTTATAATCATAAAAGACTTTTCCGGAAAGCAAAGCCATAAAAACGTTATTCTTACTTATTGTTTAAAGACACATGTATTCAATTATTATGTTTGTGTAGCAGTGTGTGTGTGTGTGTGTGTGTGTGTGTGTGTGACGTACAGCTCAGTTTACTATCTTCTCAATATCACGAACAATAAATCAAATTTCTTACGTCACGTGACATTTTACACGTTGGAAAAGGTCGTATTGATTCCGAGTGCCTTCTATAAAATAATTCTCATGTGTCGTCGTGTCCACAGAGGGAAAAGAATCGAAATAAAATTTGATTGTGAGCCGGTATCACAAAGAGACAAAAGCAATTTGAAGCAGTTTAGAGAGAGGCAACGATGACTTTGGGCCAGAGAGACGGAGAAAGGGAAAGGGAGAGAGAGAGAGAGAGAGAGAGAGAGAGAGAGAGAGAGAGAGAGAGAGAGAGGAAGCTTTATTGACCGGGAGGCGGCGCTACGTAGAGCTAAAGCTGCTTCTCCATTAATCCCAACTCATTCACATCAGGCTTCAGACATCGACCAATCCACACTTTGCCAATTACTTCAGACTAATCATGTTATCCGCTATTATTAGAAACCTTCCCATAGTGCGATGGACTTTACATAAATTCAAGAAGAGAAGTTAAAAAATAAAATTAAAAATTAAAGTGAATACTATTAATTTAATTCGGGAATTTTTTTTTTGAGGTGTAGACAGGCTATTTATAGGGCATAGGAAAGGTATTTGAAAGGGGGGATGCGGAAGGGTAGAGGAAGGTAGCCAAGGGTTAACTGGGGCCCCCGGGCTATGGTTTAAGGATCCTACCCGGCAATTCGCCTAATAGTGATGCAGGGAAAACACTAGAAAAACCTGCATCAGGTAGGTCGGGCATTTGGTACTAGTCCCATGTCTTTCCGATGGCGGTTGAGGGGTTCGCTGTGTGGTAGCGGCATTCCCCTTACCGTGTCTTGACCGGATTAGGAGGCAGCTGGCCGACTATTCCCAATGGGAATAGCGGACAACTCTTACCGTATGCCCAAGGTCTGCGACCTCCCAAAACAGGCCGAGGTGCCTCGGCTTGTGGGAACCTTAGTTCAAAAAACCAGAGAGATGTGAAGGCATCCCCAAAAGTAGCCTCCACCAGAGCTCTCAGGGGGGCCATATTTTAAATTGTCTTTTTGGGACGTAGACAGGTTATGTATAGGGTAATCCACATGGTGGCAATTCCCCTTTAATAGCATAGGAAGAGATTGGAAAGGGGGGATGCGGAAGGGTGGAGGAAGGTAGCCAAGGGTTAACTAGCGCGTCCGGACTATAGTTTAAGGATCCTACCCTGCATTCGCCTAAAAGTAATGCAGGACAAGCCCTATAAAAACCTGCATCAGGTAGGTTGGACATTTGGTACTTGTCCCACGCCCTTCCCATAGCGGGAGAAGAATTCGCTGTGGGGTCGCAGCTTACCCCTCACCATGCCTTGGCCAGTTTAGGAGGCATCTGGCCGACTATTCCAATAGGAACAGAAGACAACTCTTACCGTATGCCCAAGATCTGCGAACCCGGAACATACACCTCTCAAAACAGGCCGAGGTGCCTCGGCATGTGGGAACCTTAGTTAAAAAAAGCAGAGAGATGTGAAGGCATCCCCAAAGGTAGCCTCCGCCAGAGCTCTCTGGGATTTTTTTTATTGATTTCTTAGGGCAACAGGCTACTTGAGGGTAATCCAGATGGTGGCAACTCCCCTTTAATAGACAAAGGGTAATTATAACTCAATATTCCTTCATGTCGGGTTTATTATTCTTTTTAATTAAAATATTATTCCTATTGAAGACCCTCGTATTTTCTCCTTGGATACAAGAACGTCTTATGTTGGTAAAAAAAATTATAAAAAGGCCATTGGTATATTTATTTTATCACTTAATTTGTTATCTAAATTAAATTCTTCTTCATATAATTAATAAACGTCTTCTTGTCCATAGAAATTTGTGTTATGAATAAGACGAAAGTGTTTGGAATGTTGGAATTTATTTACAACCATCATCAATGCTTGTTCTGCATCCGTGATAAAGAATCTTTAATACTGTACGCCAAATTAAATTTAAGCCGAGAAGTTTTAGTACTTTAGGACCGTCGAAAATAATTCCTTATATTCCTCCTAAGGCTTCGTACATGGAGAGAATTGAAGCGTTTTTTCTTATTTGTGTAATTATATAAATTCCCAATATTACGTTTTGCGGCTTGTATTGGTATTTGTCAACAAAATAGAAGCTAACTAGCGTTAGCCGTAATTTGTGAATCATCTAAACCATAAAGAGCAAGAGGAATTGGATTGACACCACAGCAAAATCTTCAGGATGCAACTCAAAGTACGCATCCTTGGTTCTGACACGAGTTAACATTACTCGTCGATTCTTTATCACCAAGTATTATAGACCGCCTTTAACATTCATTCACTTCCATGTCCTCCATTAGTCTCCATTTTCCCCCCATTCGCCCCTACAGGTGTTCCTCCGTACATCCGGGACTTACACAACTCCCAGAATTACAGCTGTATGCAGGACTTTGTGTACACAACAGGAGTTGACCGTTACTCCCACAGGAGCTGCCAGTCAGTTTCCACCAATTCTGGTTCAGGTATGACGTCAGAAATGCTGCGTTGCAAACTAGCAAACCACAGCTGCCGTTATAGGAACGGCGTGGGACAAGTACAGAGAGCCCGACATACCTATGTGTGTGGGTTTCTCTCTGCATCAAAGGCAAAGCTCCTTAAGTCATATAACACGGGGGATTACCTACAGGTAATTGAAAAGTTAATTTTTCTGCTCATGTAAAACCTAAAACAACGTTTAGGGGTATTTCCAAGTAACTGATCAATTTTATCAAAAGAAAACCCTGGAATTCTGATCATTTGTAAGGGGAAATAATAAATTAAGAGAGCATTTAACACAAAGGAAGATCTACTCAAACGATTTAATAGTAAACTAATGCCAAATTAAGATAGCGTAAGGATCATCAAAAGCATTGAAATTCTATAAAAGGTAGCAGACATAGACTTATAGATTATTCAGAGTCATAATGTGCACTTTGGAGTCCCTAAAGGACTGGAAATACGTTTCAAGGAACAATAATATGTACTTTGTTTCTATTTTTTTAAATTACAATTTCCACTGTCTTCTTCTTCCATCAATCCAGGATCAGGCCTGTTCCGGTCTCAGCGTCTCTCCCACAGTCACCCCACATTCCTTCTTCCTATTGGGTCATATTCCATTATTTGTTTGGAGATCCTCTGTGGCGGCCAAACGATGTACATGTTCTTTCCACTTCTCTGTTAAGTTCGATCGCCGCCTTCTGTGTCATTGATTGTGTGTCTAGTTCATCTCTGATTCTTTCTTCTCTAGTGCGTCCTTTTAACTGATCTTAGAAACTTCATTTCTGATGTTTCTAGTTGTCTTAGATCTTTACTTGTAAGCGTCCAGCTTTCCGCGCCCCCTGTATAGTAAAGTGGGAACTGCCATAACTTTATTATAAAATTATAATTTCCGTTTCTTTCCTTCAAGGTTCTTCTTATTGTGCCACATTTTAATTTTTCTCTGTATATCTTTACCGTGTTCATATGATGTAGCGCATCCTAAGTGTTGTAAATGTGATATCTGTTCAATTGGTCTATCATCTAGAATTATTTTTTGTTCTGACCTGAATAATTGCCTAAAAATGCCGTTGTTCCTTGTTTTCCTTTTATGGAAATTTTCAGGTTATATCCTTGACTTAGTTCATTTAGTCTATCTACAGCTATTTGTAGTTTGTCTTTATTATCTTGAATTATGACTTGATCATCAGCGGAAAGCATCGTGTTGATGTATTCATTCCTACCTATATTTATACCTGATGGTGTTTCTTCTCTTTTCCATTCCCGTATCACATTATTTATGTAAATGTTAAATAATGTAAGTGGCAAGCTACATCCACATTTTCACTGTTTCTATATATATATTAGCCATTCAAACGTCAGTATATTATTCTGTTTTTTTAGGTGTAGACAGGCTATGTAAAAGGGTAATCCACATGGTGGCAACTCCCCTCTTATAGCATAGGAAAGGTAGTGAAAGGGGGGATGCGGAAGGGTAGAGGAACGCAGCCAAGGGTTAACTAGGGGCCCCCGGGGCTTTAAGGATCCTACCCGGCAATTCACCTAAAAGGGATGCAGGGAAACCCCTAGAAAAAACTGCATCAGGTAGGTACGGGCATTGGGTACTTGTCCCACGTCCTTCCCTGGATGGTGGGAGAGGGGTTTACTGTGGGGACGCAGCATTCCCTTCTCCGTGCCTCGACCAGTTTAGGAGGCAGCTGGACGACTGTTCCAATGGGAATAGCGGACAAGTCTTACCGTATACCCCAAGGTCTGCGACCCCGGAACATACACCTCTCAGAACAGACCGAGGTGGGAACCTTAGTTCAAAAAAAACCAGAGAGATGTGAAGCCATCCCCAAAGGTAGCCTCCGCCAGAGCTCTCTTGTATTCGGTTTTATTCCATATGTTCTGATGGCACAACCGCATGCTGAATTAATTGCAAGAGTAACCAGGGAAATGGAATAAGGTTTGAAAAATCAGTTCCCTATTTTGTTCTGTCCCGGAAGCCTGTAAATTCACAATTACCTCATTGATTTGTCTTTTTTTAATATTCTTACACTATGTTGCACTTCCTTTTCTCACTCTCCCAACCTTCTCGAAATCCAAAATAATCCTAAAACTATCTGTTTCTTATTTTGTGCGGTCATTGAATGTTTAGTTTAAGGACTGAAAATGTGTGAATGTTTTGTCTTGGATTTCCAAATTTTAGGGGTTACAAAACTGTAAAATTTTAAGTTATACGAAAGTTTCGAAATTAAAGGAAGAAATACTGTTCAATTTATTGTGTAAGTGTTGTAAATGAGGTGGCAGAACATCAAAATTAAGTAAAAAAAAACTCACACTGGATCCTCGTAACAACTAATTTGTTCGAGAGTTTTAAAATTAGAATAAATATTAAAGCCGAGAGTAGGCAAAACATAATTGGGGAAAGACAATAAAATAAACATAAACCGAAATAGAAGACACTATTTTTTTTGTCTGTATTGGCTATGTTTCTTATTTTATATATTTTAGGTTACAGCTTTCCAATATTCCAACCTTCCTGATCGGTAAACACATTGGTCAAACACAATCCTGTTTACCTGACTATATGATTCATTACTGTTCTCAGATGTCACCAATAAATTAGCTGATTCATGAATATACGTTAACTTGAGCGTTAATAATACGCTTCCATGATTGATTAAATTTGAATCCCTGTGAATATTACGAGAAATGTAATTATACTGCATACAATTTGTCGTGGGGGAGGGGAGGAATAAAATGTATATTATATAAAACGCGCGCGCGGGGCATTAAGATTATAGCTTTTGTTAGTGACAATCCATTGAGCGCTCCATTACTAATACCTTTAACAGATTAATAATCAGTCGGACAGGACCAGTTGCATGTGTTGTGATTTGATTAAATACTCGTGAGGATATTGACACGCACAGCACAACGTCTTTGCGTTGCAGTTAAGCAAGCAAAATCCTTCCTATTTCTTTATTCTCTTTGCTCACTGAATCCTGTACTCAGACAGGGACATTAATCACATTTACATGTCATACGAAGGCCGGGGATAAACCAGAGCGTCAAACGAATGAGCTGTCTGGTGACCCAAACAGAAAAGTTACCACGGCCCAAACAATACTTCCAGAAAGGAGAAAAAAAATAATCACACACACACACACTCATATATATATATATATATATATATATTGTAGTAATTGGTAATTAAGGCATTGTTCTAATTGAAAAGTTGAATTGTAGAGGACTCATTATTGGTGGATATAGCGGACGCCGCAACAAACCTGCAATGCAAAAAAAAGTATTGTTGATCGGTCGAGAAGGTTCTACGCGCTCAAAATTTACGAGACGAACGAACAGTTGGGCAGCGGACTGCAAGTAGAACAGAGTAAAAGAACGAACAGTTGGGCAGTAAACGGCGAGATGTACAGAGTAAAATTCTAATTCACGAAAACTTAAACAATCTTTGTCAGTCAGCAGTGAAGACTGAAAGGTCTAATTTAAAGAACGAGTAAGTGTTCCAGTAACCAGTACGCTTTTATATCAAAAATGCAGAAACTGAACTTTCAACATCGAGACCCTCTGCACCTGCTACTTTTTGACGGGGAAAAAAAACCCCGATGGAGGTACAGTAACAATCCCCAGCAGCCTGACTGGCACCAAACGGTACTTTTTGCTGATGTTGGATAAACATGGTTGCTCACGTGTTTAAACAAACTGACTAAAATATCAGTATAATCAATTAAAAGTCGCCAATCCTAAATAACGTGCTATAAGCTATACAATAATTCCATAAAAGTATTTTTATGTATATCATTACAAATATTCCTTACATTAGCTTTAAAACTATTAGGGAAACTGATATATAAATTAAAATTAAAAGAACAATAATTACAAAGTACAGGTGTATGGGAAACAGATTTTTTGGGGGGGGCCTTCGACAACCCAAGTAATATTTTACAAGTCCCAATTGGTAACGTGCGCGGGCGTACCTCAGGTTTCGCAGGTAAAACTTTCACAGCCACACACACAAACACACACACACACAGAGGCCAAACAACAGCAATTTACAGCGTTTTAATTTGCCGCCTTTTATTTATTTAACCCTGAATTTAATTGCTTCAATTTTATGAACAACAATTGTCAAACACGCAAACAATTTACCTCCGTTTAATCTGGGACGTGCGTTGTCGGGTTAACTGCTGCAAGCTTTATTATACCACACACACACACACACACACACACTCACACACACACACACACTCGTACCGTTACTCCCCGTTCAAAGGTTCGAGATTTTATTTATGAAATGTAATACGTTAAATGTGTCGTTTCAGGATCGATAATCAGCACGGATGGTCAAAGAATAAAAAATAACTCAAAATTACAATATTTCAAAGCTAACAGGAACACGTTTCAAACTAAAACGATAATTTAAAAGGCTTTGTAATGATTTTCGGAGAAATTTTAACCCCCCCCCCCCCCCCCCCTGCTTTATATAAATTAATTATTTGCTGATTTATAATACGCTGTTTAGGTTGTTTTTTTTTAGTTTCCTATTTTTTTTTCGTGAAGTCGTGTAATGTACTTAAAAGGTGACAAATAGTGCAGTTGTGTCACTCTAGGCTCCTCTTAGCAGCTGAAGAAAGGGACTAGGATCCCAGAAGCTGTTGTGTGGTATTTACATTATCACTTATTTTGTCTGTATTTGGAACGTGATGGCGTACTGGAGAACAAAACCCACGTAGTACCATAGATAGAGACGTCAGGGATCAAGGATAATGTTAAAGCAAATGTATGGTTATTTTTAAAATTTTTAATACGGATAAGAAAGTAAAAAAACCGACAGATATTTAGGGAAAGTAGAAAAATTGAGAAAAAATTAAAGTGAACAAGAAAAATAGGAGAATCGGTTCGTCCAATGGCTTCCAAAATAATCAGGCTCTAATAATATGAAAGATAACCGAAAACGGACAAAACAAGAGATAATGTAAATACCACACAAAAGTTTCTGGGATCCTTGTCGCCTTTCTTCAGGTGCTAAGAGGAGCCTAGAGTGACACAACTGCACTAGTCAGTTGACAAAACTCTAAACGTTGTGTGGTATTTACATTATGACTTATTTTGTCTGTATTTGGAACGTGATGGCGTACTGGAGACCAAAACCCACGTAGTAGCCTAGATAGAGACGTCAGGGATCAAGGATAATGTTAAAGCAATGTTTGAATATTTTTAAATTTTTAATACGGATAAGAAAGTAAAAAACCGAGAAATATTTAGGGAAAGTAGAAAAATTGAGAAAAAATTAAAGTGAACAAAAAAAAAAGGAGAATCGGATCGACCCTTGACTCCAAAATAAACAGGCTCTAATAATATGAAAGATAACCGAAATCGGACAAAATAAGTGATAATGTAAATGCCACACAACGTTTCTGGGATCCTTTTCGCCTTTCTTCAGGTGCTAAGAAGAGCCTAGAGCGACACAACTGCACTAGTCGGTTGACAAAACTCAAAACGTTGTGTGGTATTTACATTATCGCTTATTTTGTCTGTATTTGGAACGTGATGGCGTACTGGAGAAAAAAACCCACGTAGTACCCTAGATAGAGACGTCAGGGATCAAGGATAATGTTAAAGCAAATGTATGGTTATTTTTAAAATTTTTAATACGGATAAGAAAGTAAGAAAAACTAGAGATATTTAGGGAAAGTAGAAAAATTGAGAAAAAAATTAAAGTGAAGAAGAAAAATAGGAGGATCAGATCGACCAATGATTCCAAAATAAACAGGTTCTAATAATATGAAAGATAACCGAAAACGGACAAAACAAATGATAATGTAAATACCCCACAACAACGCGTCTGGGATCCTTGTCGCCTTTCTTCAGGTGCTAGAGAAAAGCCTAGAGCGACACAACTGCACTAGTCGGTTGACAAAACTCAAAAGCGTTGCGTGTTGTATTTACATTATCACTTCTTTTGTCTGTATTTGGCCATCCTTTTTATCCTTAATTTCCAATCAGACATAAATTTTTCATTTTAAAATTAAATTAGTGACGTTCTTAAGATTTCATTTGTAGGAACCTCTGATGTAACAAACTATCTACTACATTATACACCACGGATGTCTTTGGTAGAAAAAAAGGCTGGTTGGGTCAATCGCACTCTGACAACAAAAGCTTTAATATTTTTTTTTCTACACGCCTTGACACAAATAATGAGCGCCCCCCGTAATGAATGTAACACGCAATACAAAATTTTGAAATGAAACATTTACGTCTGATTGAATATTAATAATAAGAAACATAGCAACAAAAAAAACTGACAAAAGAAGTGATAAGGTAAACACCACACAACAACAACGTTTCTGGGATCCTTGTTCCTTTCTTCAGGTTCCTAAGATGAGCACTAGTAACTGTAAATATTATATTATACCCTTAAGTATAGTTAAATAATTATTATTTTATTGATGTTGGACAGGGAAATTTCTGTTTTCTGGAACTTTTTAGAATTTGTATCTTAACTTCTAATTATTTTATAATTGTACCTTCCAATTCTTATATTATAATTTTATGTATTGACGTATCCTATTTTCCTCACACGAGGACTAATGGAATAAAATAAATCAAATCAAGTCAGTTGACAGAACTGAAAAGGGATCCCAGAAACGTTTTCGTATGTGGTATTTCCATTATCACTTCTTTTGTCCGTTTTCGGTTATCTTTCTTATTATTACACCCTTTTTTATTAGGGAGTCATATTTTTTTTGTACCCTTTAATTTTTCTCTAAATTTTTCTTCTTTCTATGAATATCTCTCGTTTATTTGTTACTTTCTTATCTGTATTAAAAATTTTAAAATACTCATATATTACTTTAAAATTGTCCTATTTTGTCTGTATTTGGCTATTTTTCTTATTATTAATTTTGCAATTAGACGTATTTTTTATTATTTAATTTTTTTTAATTTCAAGAAGAAAATTGTGCTATTTTGTCTGTATTTGGCTATTTTCCTTATTTTTAATTTAGCAATCAGAACCTTTTTTTATTTTCATTTTATTTAATTTCAAGAAGAAAATTGTCTTTTTTTGTCTGTATTTGGCTATTTTCCTTATTTTTAATTTAGCAATCAGACGCTTTTTTTTTTCATTTTATTTAATTTCAAGAAGAAAATTGTCCTTTTTCTGTCTGTATTTGGCTATTTTCCTTATTTTTAATTTAGCAATCAGAAGCTTTTTTTTCATTTCATTTAATTGCAAGAAGAATTGTCCTTTTATTGTCTGTAATTGGCTATTTTTCTTATTTTTAATTTTGCAATCAGACGCCTTTTTTTAATTTTTTTAATTTCAATAAGAAAAGTGTCCTTTTTTTGTCTGTATTTGGCTATTTTCCTTATTTTTAATTTCGCAATCAGACGCATTTTTTGTTTTTCATTTTATTTAATTTCAAGAAGAAAATTGTCGTATTTTGTCTGTATTTGGCTGTTTTTCTTATTATTAATTTCGCAATCAGACGCATTTTTTTTAAATTTCAAGAAGAAAATTGTCCTTTTTTGTCTGTATTTGGCTATTTTCTTTTCCTTATTTTTAATTTAGCAATCAGACGCTTTTTTATTTTCATTTTATTTAATTTCAAGAAGAAAATTTTAACTCTCCACGCAAACCATAAATTCGAGTTCAAGAACCCAACCAACAACTTAGAATTTAATCTCTTTCCTATTTTCTACCCCCTGATATTGATATTGGTTTCAATTTCTAAAAAACAAATGGCAGTGAAGTAAAGGACCAGTTTTCATGTTCTTAATCTAAGTTCAACGGCCAAGGCTGTTCTTTAATTTTTACAAAAAAAAATGCTAGTGGTTGATCCTTTGCAGTGGTGGTGCCGAGGCCTCCGAACTGTAAAGTGACAGTCTTCCGCATCACCACGAGCCAAAGCCTCCTCCTCCCCCTCCCCCCTTCAGATTTTCAGTTCGCTTGTTGTATCCGCGAACAAATTATGGTGGTAACGCTTTGCAAGATTGCATTAATATTCATTGCGAGGATTAGCATGACAACACACTCCGTTTCGCCGAATAATGGAGGCGAGGACGTTATATTTGAGCGTTTCCGTTTATGTGCTATTTGGATCGTTTATATTCGCTATGAGCCGCACTCAATGTCTCTATTTTTTTTTCCTCGTTCTGTTTGGAATTCTGTTTATTACGAAGCGTGACGTGACTGCTTTGTAATGGTGGTATTGCGTGCCTGGTGTTACACGAGCCTGTTTAATCAACATGAGCTCACCATTGGCTGACAAGATACTCTCGTACAATGAAACAACACTCAACCTTTTTTTTTTTAGCTTTTTAGCTGGCATCAACAAGTGATACTCACATTTGTTTGAATAGAATTTTTTTTCCAGATGTTTTAAATTTATCGTCATGTCTAATTAATAAACCCCGCTTCATTTTTATTGAGACCAGATGAGTCCAGCTCATATCATTTTATGTTCTACCCTTTTCGAATTATTTTCCACAAATCTCGTTTGGTTCCAACCAGCCTGAACCTCTCGGCCACTAAAACTGTCGTTGTCGCCTCCAGGAAGCCCCGGTGATTAAAGTCGTTGTGATGTCGAGGAGAGGAATCGTTAAATCTGTGTAGCAGGTGATCCAGGACGGAGTTATTTGAGTTACCGTGGTTAAGGAGTGTTATACGGGTCAGTAAGAAAACGAGGGATTCATTTTCGTGCTTCTATTACTGTAGCAGTAGTCGTGAACGATGGCCGGGTTAACAGACATTGAGAAGAGACGCAGCGCGGAATAAAGACATGCACATCACAAAGATCTAACGCGGTCAAGTTCTAGGCACTCAATGAAGCCAATTAGCTCCGCACATGTGCAGTAGGACACTAAACAAAAACCGCCATCATCTCTGACACGCTCTATAACATTTGGAGGAGAGAAGGAGAAAAATACAGAAAAAAAACTACGAGGAAAATTGCATTAAATACCGACAACAGTCGTTGAACCCACAATCGACAGAGAAAAAGTTTTCTATTATATTATAATTCATTAAACCCTTATTTTACATATAAAAAAAATTCCATTAAAATGACATGATTTTAAAAAAGATCCTCAGGAAATTTCGATTTATACTATCCATATTCTTCTTTAAAAACTAGTAGAATTATTACTGAATTTAAATTATGTGTATACCATATATTAATATATTACGTCACAGAGATTTAGTCACATTTTACATACCTGATAATTTAATTATAATATTTTCCTTAGAGCAACATTTTCGACACGGTTATACGACGACAGATCCCATTATTTGCAATCTTTGATGTTTAATGACCAAGCTCCGACTAACTGGTCGTGTTACTTCCGTATCGATATATCGAAGATATCGATTGGGGACAGTTAATTGAATCAGGTATGAAAACGATCTCTGTGACGTAATATGTTAATATATAAACGTTTTATTATTTTGATTAGTGGTGGAACAATTCAGTAGACATTATATATATATATATAAAGAAAGTACAATTAATCAGTGCCTGCTACAGACTAAAGTCCTTCAGTTCAGAGAAATTTGGAATTTATGCCATTTTAAAAGCATAATACATAAAATTAAAAAGTCTAAATTATCAACGTTCTCCCAATTTAATAACAATAATTACCAATTATAATAAGTAAATATAAAACTAATTATTTTCAATTTAAAATTACAAATTTCCTTCACTAATTTTTCTTTACAAATTTGATTAAATTATCTTAAAATTTAAATATTAATAATATTATAATTAATTAAATCCTTATTTTATTAGAGTCACTTATAATTATTTTTAAAATGTAAATAACATGGTTTTAAATAGATCGTCAGGAGCTTTCGGTTTTTAACTTACCACATTCATCTGTAAAAACAGTGTGTAAAGTGTGATGAAGTCTCTGTGACGTAATACGTTAATATATGGTACACACATAATTTAAAATTAAATAATGTGCTG
This sequence comes from Zhengitettix transpicula, assembly GCA_037074705.1. NCBI lineage: Eukaryota > Metazoa > Arthropoda > Insecta > Orthoptera > Tetrigidae > Zhengitettix > Zhengitettix transpicula. Next base: position 14,845,605 of record CM073594.1, on the reverse strand, counting down.
TTTTTACAGATGAATATGTGGGAGTAAAGACCGAAAGCTCCTGACCATCTTTTTAATATCATTACATTTTTATGTGATTTACACTGAATTTTTTATATGTGACTTTATTAAAATAAGGGTTTAATCAATTATAATATTAATAACTAGCTGGTTGCCCGGCGTTGCTCGTGTACTTATTTATATAAACTCGAAAAAGTATTTAATTGAATACTTAAATATATTCCTTGAGTATTTCAGGATATAATCGTCACTCAGTCTTCATACATTACCAAATATTACATTGATGAAATTGTTAGCTAGACTCACAACTAATACAGCGCGAAAATTAACTTACATTTTCCCCCAAGGATGGTAAAGTAATTCGTATTCTTCTTTATTATCATTCGATGGAATATTGCTGTATAAAATTATACTTATTATTTAAAGAACATATTTCTGCTTTATTTCATTCCTAATAAAGGAAATATTTCCTTTGTTCGTTGCGTAGTAACGTCTTTCTCTCGCGTGACGTCATTGTCTCTTGGCGCGCAGTAATTTAATATTTAATGATCATGGTTTTTAATTATAATTCTTTCCACATGTATGCTAGGCGTTTCTCACCCTCACAGTACCGTTTCTCGTATTTTGAAGAATATGTGTACCAATTTTTGTTGCATTCTGTCCACGCGATAAAATTTGTATAAAGAACAACGTAAATACATACATACATACAAATATACATCCTTTTTTATTATATAGATTTATACATACAGTCCTCTATAGTTTTTATTTAACAAGTTTTCAATAATAATTTTAATCACTGAGCACTAGTAATCTCTCAGTATTTTTATAACAATTTTTTAATATGTCATTAAATTAATTAATTCTGTTAATTTATTACAAAGACTTATCTTAATTACTAATATTCCAATAAATACTAATTTCTGACAATTTTAATGAAAAGCTATTCCCAATTCTTTATGTATAATTTTTGATTAAACCCTTATTTTAAATAAGCCACATATATAAAAAAATGGTCATATTCACGTTATTTACATTTAAAAAAAATTAAACGGTGACTGTATTAAAATAATGGTTTAATCAACTATAATATTAATAATTTACGGTCATAGTCCTTTATCGTTTGTATCAAACAAGTGTAAATATTACTTAATTTTCAAGTATCTTTATGTGAATTGAGTGTGTGAAAATTTGTTTTAATTTACAGAATTTCTGTTAAATTATGTTTTAATAATTTTTAATCAGTGCCTCAAAAGTCCACAGTGTTGCAATCATATTCATGTGTGTTTTTCTCCTAATTATGTATAGTTACAACATCATGATTTTTTCTATATTATTTTTTTACATTCTTTTAAACTAGCGTGGCCTGTATAACATTACCACAATTATGCTGACCACTAAGTATTTTTATGTCCTTATATATACATACAGTTTTTTAATTTTGTAATTTAATAATGTACTGTTTTTAATGATGAATATGGTTAGTAAAAACCCAAAAGCTGCTGAGGATCTATTTAAAATCATGACAATGTAATGTCAAAATGAAAAAAAAAATACGTCTGATTGAAAATAATGAATAAGGAAGATTGCCGATTCAGACTAAAAAAGGGGGTAATATAAATAGCACACAACAACGTTTCTGGGATCCTTGTCCCTTTTCGTCAGGTTGCTAAGAAGAGCCTAGAGCGACACAACTGCACAGGTCAGCTGACAACACTCAACAGGCTTTTAGTAATTAATTTACGCTTTTCAGTGTTGTCAAAACCGAGACCTGTGCAATTGTGTCGATCTAGGCTCTTCTTAGCACCTGACGAAAGCAACAAGGATACCAGAAACGTTGTGTGGTATTTATATCATCACTAATTTTGTCTGTATTTGACTATCTTTCTCTCAGTTGCCTAGCTTTTGAGTTTTGTCAACTGACTAGTGCAGTTGTGTCGCTCTAGGCTCTTCTCAACACCTGACGAAAGGACACAAGGATCCCCGGAAACGTTGTTGTGTGGTATTTTTCTCCGTATTTGGCTAACTTTCTTATTCACAATGTCATGTCATTTACATGTTTTTGATATGTGGTTGATTTAAAATAAGGGTTTAATCAATTATAATATTCGTAACATATTCACAGAGTCCCTTATCGTTTTTATAAAACGAGTTTTCTATAATAATTTAAATCACTGACCGGTAGTAATCTCTCAAGGTTTTATTTTAAATAATTTTTTTTATTATCTCATCCAATTAATTCTAATTTTCGTTCTGTTAATTTATTAAAAAACCACCAATTAAAGCTTAATTACTAATATTCCAAGAAATACCAATTTCTGACAATTTTAATGCAAAGCTATTTCGAATTCTTTATTTACAATTTAAGTAAACGCCTATTTGGTAACCGTTTTAGTTTTAGTTTTAGTCTGCTTTCTGTTAGTATTACATTTATAAGTATAAACTTCCTTCATGATGGTGGATCATCAAGATTAATATATTTTTTTTAAGTTGTCTGTAATGTAAAAGTCCAAGTTTGGTGAACGTACACATATATATATATATATATATATAGATAGTGCAACAGCATTGGGTAATTCAGACGAATGCCCACTATGTTCGCGAGGACCCAGATACATCACCTCATCCTAAATGATGTACCGCGACCGTAATAGGTAGTAACACGGACTATCAGCGGCAGCGAAACGAACTCCAAGTACCGCAATATGTCTTAATTAAAGACGCTATCGCACAATGTTTGCCGCAGGAGCCTCCTCCTTACCGCTTCCGTCATTTCAACTAATCTTGAGACGGCTATTGCTTGGGGTTTAATCATAATGTAAGGAAATTAGGGAGCGTTGCTAACCAAACACTTGTCTGTTTAACGCCGTAGAATAATTTTACAGGAAACTTCAACCACCAGAAAAAAAGCTATGATTTGATAACTTTAAACCCAAACCGTACATGTTTTAAATTATCGTTAATATCCTTAAGAAGTAACAATAATAAATACACAATATTTATGTTACTTGCTTTGGCACAGAGAAAATATGTCGTTAGTAAGAGCAAAACAAGAATCGCGTTTTTTGACTGAGGGAGTCGTTTATACGTATTCATCGGTTCCTCTATTAATATACTTCAAAGTTCGGCAATCTAATTTTTTTTTTTCAGACAGCGACTAGCCTTCTTTTTGGGTTGTCGTCTAGTAATTTCTGCGCGCCACCGGTGTCCGGAGACCAAAATAATCTGAGACGGCTGTGCTGTTACAATCACATTGCGTTTTTTTTAATGGTAATGTAAGGAAATTAGTGTGCATTACTAACCTAACGCCTGAGAATAATTTTACAGGAAACTAAAACAACCAGAAATTTTTTTTTCATTTAGAAAGCTGTGATTTGATATATTTAAACCCAAACCGTAAATGTTTTAAATTATCGATAATATTCTTAAGAAGTATCAATAATAACCATAAAATATATATATTATTTGCTTTGAAACACATACCCCTTTTCACAGAGAAAATATTTCCTCTAGATTATATGTCTTTAATAAGAGCAAAAGAATAATCGTGGTTTTGACTGAAGGAGTCGTTTATACGTATGCATCGGATCCTCTATTAATATATTTCAATGTTCGGCAACGTAATTTTTTTTTTCAGACAGTGACGAGCCTCCTTTTGGGTTGTCGTCTAGTGATTTCTGCGCGCTCCATCGGTGGCCGGAGACCACATTCTGATACCACCTTGAAAGGATGATGAAAACAAGAAGTACCGTGATAAATTTTTCCCTTTGTCGTGTATTTTTTAATTTTTTATTTTTAATGAATTACCCGAAAATACTTTTATAAGTATTGCAAACTTTATAACAAATACATTTTATTTTACTGCTGAAGTTTTTATTAATAAATTTAGAAAATATTTTTTTTTACAAATTTGTCTACAGCCAATTCAAACGTGCTTAATTTTAATACCAATACCAAAAAAAGAAAAATCGTTACATAATAAAAAAAAGGGCTCATCACGAAGCCATTCATCATTTGATATTCTTCTATATATTAACTAATAATCGTTTTAGTAAATAAAATTGACTGTGTGTGTTCTGTACACAAATATACAACCCGTGAAGCAAATTTGACCAAATATTGTGCACGTAATTCCTGTCGAACAGGAAACAGACTCTACGGGGGGTAATACACGACTACCACCCCTAGGTGCGGTGTGGGGGTGGAAATTTTCAAACGTGCTAAAATGGCCGATATTTACGCCGAGAGAAAAATAATAACGGAAGCGTATCTTCAGATTTATTTGTGTGTGTGTGTGTGTGTTTATTCTCAACCAGCTTTCGACACGGGGGTGGAGGGTCGCTTAATGAAAATAACTCAAAAACAAGTGAGATTGGAATTCGATCCCGGGGGTTTGGTAGGTTAAATAACTTCTTGAGTGATAGATTAACACGGAAGTAAATTCTTTTTTCGGCTTATATAAATAAATGTCTCTGGCACACAGGTAGTTAATAATAAAAAAGGCGGAAAAATTATAACGTGGCAATTTTTTTGGGGGGTAACAGGCTACATGAGGGTAATGAACATGGTGGCAACTCCCCTTTAATAGCATAGGAAGGGATCTGAAAGGGGGGATGTAGAAAGGTAGAGGAAGGTAGCCAAGGGTTAACTAGGGCCCTACCCGGCATTCGCCTAAAGAAATGCAGGACAAACCCTAGAAAAACCTGCATCGGGTAGGTCGGGCATTGGGTACTTGTCCCACGCCCTTCCGATAGCGGGAGAGGAGTTTGCTCTGGGGACGCAGCATTCCCTTCTTCGTGCCTCGACCAGTTTAGGAGGCAGATGGCCGACTATTCCAATGGGAATAGCGGACAACTCTTACCCGTATGCCCAAGGTCTGTGACCCCGGAACATACACCTCTCAGAACAGGCCGAGGTGCCTCGACTTGTGGGAACCTTAGTTAAAAAACGGAGAGAGGAAAAGGCATCCCCAAAGGTAGCCCCTTCGTATCTCTCCTACAAGGTTCTGCCTGCGACAAAACATCCCTCACAGGTCGCTCTAACGCTTATAGATAAATAAATGCGCCTGGGCCAAGGTAGTTAATATGAAAAGAAGACGGAAAAAATTATTAAGTGACAAAATAACGTGTAGAATAATAATAATATTAAGAAGAGTTCTCACTGGAAGAGTAAGGAGAAGTAGTACTTAAAAGAAATAATGCGAATAATTCCAAAATATAGACTAGCTTCTGTTATACGGAGTGTGACAGAACAGATGAAACATTTTGGAGGTGTTATAAAGATAAAAAAAAGGTTTATATTAGTTATAAGTTAGCTCTAAATAAAACTTAATAATTTTTAAGTTTTGAAAATTCAGTCATTGTCATGAAACGCTCGCTTATTCAGCTCGTCCACATTCATCGTTCATTTACCTTTGCTAAAGTATGAGGGCGACATTTAAACAATTTTCCCTTCAGATATCCCCAAATAAAAATAATACAAAATTACACAAATAAAATTTATTGACAGAGACTGTTCTTTCAAAACGTCAGGTGAATGTGTAGCTGTGTGAGCTGTAGCACCGTCCCGCAACACAAGTTCATTCGCAACACTGCCATACACATATAAATTTCGGAATTGACGATCACGATAACGCATTTTCTCGTTAAATAATTTCGGGGGTCTCTCACGCCGAACTGTGATACGGCACGCCACACAGTTTAGAAGGGGGGGGGGAATGCGGCGGTGTTTCATGAATAATTCTGTGGGAGGAGGGAGGGAGGGGGGTGATTTTCAGTCGATTGTTACGCTTAATGTTGAACCGTCACCGAAAAGCTCTCTGCGTTGCGACCACAGATACGTTGTTCTCTCTCTCTCTCTCTATGTGTGCGTGTGTACGGTAAAAGCCACGATGTGCTCGCGTCCAAACCATGTTGGTTACTGAAAACGGGGTCAGCGACGGATCAGAGGGAAGTGGAAACCCCTGCCCCCATGCCCGAACCATGAAGTTCTCCTGTTCAAGTTAAGAGATCCATACATCTCCAAGACTAACACGATTTTTATTTATTTTTGTTAGGGTAACAGGCTACATGAGGGTAATCCACGTTGGGCAATCACTTTGAGGCGAATTGCCAGGTAGGATCCTTAAATTGTAGACCGGGGGCCCTAGTTAACCCTTGGCTACCTTCCTCTACCTTGACGCATCCCCCTTTTCAAATCCCATTCCTATGCTATAAGAGGGGAGTTGCCACCATGTAAATTACCCTACACATAGCCAGTCTACACCTAAAAAAAAAGAATAGACATCCTGTACACTAATCCATGCTTCTCTGTATTTTAAAGTATTTTTGAGTTTTAAATTATGCTTTTCTAGATAGAAGAAGAAGAAGGTGTAGGCAGGCTATGTATAGGGTAACCCGCATCGTGGCAACTCCCCTCTTACAGCATAGGAAGGGATTTGAAAGGGGGGATGCGGAAGGGTAGAGGAAGGTAGCCAAGGGTTAACTAGGGCCCCCGGGCAATATTTTAAGGATCCTACCCGGCATTCACCTAAAAGTAATGCAGGGAAAACCCTAGGAAAACCTGCGTCAGGTAGGTTGGGCATTGGGTACTTGTCCCACGCCCTTCCGATAGCGGGAGAAGAATTTGCTGTGGGGACGCAGAATTCCCTTCTCCGTACCTCGACCTTTAACAGCGGCTTAGTCAAGTCTCAAAATTGCAGGTTAACGTAAACACTATAATTAATTAATTATTTAATATTCTTTGAACCTTTAACAGAAGCTTGGTCAAGTCTAACAGTTTCTAGTCAACGTCATTACAATAAACATATAGTAAGAGCTCATTATAACTTATTACACTGATTATATACTTTGTTCTTTTTTACCTTCACTCTTCAATTATTCTTGTTAAAAATAAAATTTATTTTAATAATCATAAAATAAAATTGTGTGAATGCGTGTGTATTTATATATATAATGACCTGTTTCTCCGTAACTACTTGTTGGGCAGATCCATACTGGAATAAATAAACACTAAAATGATTCCACAGATATATATATACTAAATCAATCCAGACGACGACCGTGCAGCAAAAATATTGATGCTGTAAATACAAAAAAAAAACCATTATATTTGTGGTGTTGTTTAATATTCAACCCCATTTGAAATTTATATCAGACGAAGTAAATTAATGAAATGAAGCGCGCGATAACAGTTGGAAGCTTCCATAACACCCCCGAAAAAAAAAACCTTTCCACAAAACAATAAATATTTTATTATCATAAAAAATATTTGCTGAGCGAGTCAAAGTTTTTTCATTATTTTTTCGGAAGTATTTACAGACTTCCGCTGGCACCACGGAGGCTTCCTTTTATTAAATAAATAAATAAAAGGATTTACTGTTCCGAAATAAGAATTAATTATATATATATATATATATATATATATATGAAATGTGGTAATTTAAGAAGAATTGTGGTTACAACTAAACTGTAAACGTGACAGAGTCAGATTTATGACCAAAATAATTAAATATATTTTTTCATTTAATGAAAAAGAATCATTTATAAACTGATAAACTTTATGTAGTGCAAATATAAAATGTACGTATTGAGCGATACATGACCAAGGTTGTTGCTAACATTACATCTAACAACATGCGACTATTTCACGTAACTAGTCACAAATAACACACGTGGTTCGATTATGAACGAAAAGCCTGCGAGAGGATTCTCTCGCAGGTAACCTGCGAGAGGATTCTCTCGCAGGTAACCTGCGAGGGATGTTCTCTCGCAGGCAGAACCTTTTAGGAGAGATACGAAGGGGCTACCTTTGGGTATGCCTTTTCCTCTCCGTTTTTGAACTAAGGTTCCCACAAGTCGAGGCACCTCCGCCTGTTTTGAGAAGTGTATGTTCCGGGGTCACAGACCTTGGGCATACGGTAAGAATTGTCCGCTATTCCTATTGGAACAGTCGGCCAGCTGCCTCCTAAACCGGTCAAGGCACGGAGAAGGGAATGCTGCGACCCCACAGAAAACTCTTCTCCCGCTATCCAGGGAAGGGCGTGGGACAAGTACCAAATGCCCGACCTACCTGATGCAGGTTTTTCTAGGGTTTTCCCTGCATCACTTTTAGGCTAATTGCTGGGTAGGATCCTTAAACCATAGCCCGGGGGTTCCTAGTTAACCCTTGGCTGCCTTCCTCTACCCTTCCGCATCTCCCCTTTCAAATCCCTTCCTATGCTCTTAAAGGGGAGTTGCCACCATGTGGATTACCCTCATGTAGCCTGTTGCCCTAAAAAAAAATTATGAAGCTATCGTTTTAGGTTTTTCAACTCACTGTTTAAATTTCTGTTAAATGTAATGTTTTATGGAGTAACGACGCAGTTAATATGCTGCTATTAAACACCGACCTACTACCATTCAACCTGATAATTTAATTTTATGGCATTTACTTCTCCAGTGTGCGTTACGTTCATACATTAATCTACAGAGGGCGCTAAAACCAATTTTTAGGATGTTTCATCAGATTTCTTTTTTTTTTAATAAAAAACAGTATAATAATACATTCAATATTCTTTCGTTTCTCAATGAAGGATCCATCGGGAACGCTTATCTTGCCGCGCTTATTATTTTTTTTTAAGTTCTCGGTTTCTTTTTTTTGTTAAAAAAAAGTATTTAATTAATAAAATGTTTATTTATATATGGGATCCTTTATGGTATGGGGGCTTACCGAAAGTCAATGGTTTTGTTTTAAAAAATATTAAATTACTAAAATGTTTATTTACATATGGGATCCCACATGATATGGAGGCTTACTGAAAGTCAATGGTTTTGTTTTAAAATATATTAAATTAATAAAATGTTTATTTATATATGGGATCCTTTATAAGTTGAAAATGGGCTTGTGTTGAGGTGGTCTTCTTCTTCTTCGAGAACGTCCAACGGACGAGGAACTGGTGTGAAAATGTCCACAGACGCATAAACGATCTCTGAAGCGGAAAAGGCAACAAGCTTCCGCTGGGCGGAATCTTCGGGGTTTACACACACACACACACACACATACACAACACACACAACTTTATATTGTGCATACGGCCGTGAATATTCCAACTTGCACCATTCTGTGAAGTGTGACACAAGTCCGTATACGTCACCAGCAGTAAAAAAAAAAACTTTATTCTTGTTGCAAGTAATTAAATCAATTATCACGCAACTGTATAATTTCTTTGGAAGATAACTGTTAATATTCAACGAAAAAAATTATATTCATTAACACGGGGTTTTGCATATTTATATTTAGACGTCATCTTCTTCGTCGAAACGTTGCGTCTAAATATAAATATGCAAAACCCCCCGTGTTAATTCCGAGAACTATTTATTGAACAACTTCACCGGGAAAAAATGATACTGATAGACATATTAATTGTATAGAGACATGTAGCGTCTATCTGCATCGAAATACTAATTTTTTAAAATGTAATTAATTATTTTCAGCAATGCAGTACAACCTATACAATAGATATTGACGAACTCTTCACCTGAGAAGTTATTAAAATCAATAAACTCGGTTGCTAGGCAACAACTAAATCAGAGATATGAATCTTGCTTAAAGTCTCTGGTGTTGTCGCCACAGATATACAGACAATCATTTATTAGCTATCGAAAGTAAAACGTACGAGTTAAAATTTCACTTATTAGATAAATAAATAGTCAAATAACACGCAGAAGTGTTGTTATTGGATCCTCGTCATTAAAAAACACAACTGTGGTGAACTGAAAACCCAATAAGAATTGGAGAAAGAAAACCGTTGTGTGGTATTTAATAATTTAGCAATTATTTTTGTCTGTTATTTGGCTACAGGCGAAGAGAGAGGTTTAGAAGTTTTTGTTAAGTTTTAGTTACAATATTTAGAATGCTCTTTCTTAAATTTAAATTATTTGTTATCTAATTGAAATAAAAAATCTAATTTATGGTTCTTGTTTTTTTTTTTCAAATATTTATGTTTCAATTTTGAGGAGATTTTTGGAAAATTGCAATATTCAGCCTTTCAAATAAAAAAAAATATACAACCATTTTCAACTTAAAAAGAATCCCATATATAAATAAACATTTTATTAATTTAATATATTTTAAAACAAAACCATTGACTTTCAGTAAGCCCACATATCATTAATACACAATAAAAATTAATGGTTTGCTTTTAACAATATAAAATTTATTAAATAAATTTTATTTTGTAATCTTTATTCAAATTTAAAATTGCAATATAATTTTTTATTTTTTTTAAACTGGTAAATACTGCCAGCAGCCTCCTAAACCTGTCAAGGCACGGAGAAGGGAATGCTGCGTCCCCACAGCAAACTCCTCTCCCGCTATCAGAAGGGCGTGGGTCAAGTACCTAATGCCCGACCTACCTGATGCAGGTTTTTCTAGGGTTTGTCCTGCATTTCTTTAGGCGAATGCCGGGTAGGGCCCTAGTTAACCCTTGGCTACCTTCCTCTACCCTTCCTATGCTATTAAAGGGGAGTTGCCCAATGTGGATTACCCTCATGTAGCCTGTTGCTCTAAAAAATAATATATTTATATATATTTACTGTTGGACCTTGGGCATACGGTAAGATTCCCATTGGAATAGTCGGCCTGATGCCTCCCAAACTAGTCGAGGCACAGAGAAGGGAATGCTGCGTCCCTACAGCATACCCCGTCTCCCCTCATCCAGGGAAGGGCGTGGGACAAGTACCAAATGCCCGACCTACCTACAGGTTTTTCTAGGGTTTTCGCTGCATCACTTTTAGGCGAATTGCCGGATAGGATCCTTAAACCATAGCCCGGGGGCCAGTAGTTAACCCTTGGCTACCTTCCTCTACCCTTCCGCATCCCCCCTTTCAAATCCCTTCCTATGCTATTAAAGGGGAGTTGCCACCATATGGATTACCCTCATGTGGCCTGTTACAATAAAAAAAATGGAGACTGTGTAAAGGTTCTTAAAATATTATAAATGTTTCATAACGTTTGTTACGACTTATTATTCATACTTTATATCGGATTTAATACAGTTTTTCCAGAGGATTAAAAAAAAACCTTTTACGTAACGTATTTGTGGTCCGAGTATAATATTTGATAAGAAATCATCTCCCCAGTCTCAGCGAGACTCTTCTTCATTTCCCAGCCGAGGATTAATATTCCAATTGGCGAGACTTATGCATCGACCTCCTTCTTTCTCTCCTCTCACATTTGGCACGACACAGGCCCCCCCCCCCCCGAATTCGCTTCTTCCGCATTACATGTGCCATTTCCTCCAGCAAAATGCCTACGCGGAAAAGCTTTTACTTTCTCTCGAACCAAGACGTTAATCCTCTTGCCTCCTCTTAAAGCTTGGGAACTATATAATTCCCCAAACTCTCTAAGATTCATTAGTTGTATAAATCTATTAATCAGTTCTCAAGATTTAATCAAGTTTCACGCAAAAAAAACGAATCCCTCTTTTTTTTTTAATCAGACTTACAATAAAATTACTTACTTAAATATTAACTTAAAGTAATTATTAATCAGTCCCCATTTTTACATCAGACTTCATCATATATTTAAAAAGTTTTCTCTCTAATGAATGGATTATAATTTTTTGTTTATGCTTTCATTCGATTTTTATATTAAAAAAATACCATTTATGAAAAAACCAAATATTCATTATCTTCTATTTTATTACTAAGTCGATTAAGATTCTATTTTAATCAGTATTACCGCGGTATGTATCGTTATAATTGTATATATTTAGACTTGTCTTATGTAGGAAGCAGAAATCTCCAAAAATCCTCCATGTTTTAAAAATATAAATTAATATTTTATTTGAATAAAAAGTTCTCGGTTTTCACACTGATTTAATATATTAAAATGCTTTAATTAATTTAATTAAAGCATTTTAATCTATGTAAGGATTAAAACGCTTTAATTATTTAATTAATTTAATTAAAGCGTTTTAATATATTAAACCCGTGTGAAAACCGAGACATTTTTATACAACAATTACACCGGGGAGAGTCTTCAATCTTTAATATTTTATTTATTTATTTCAGTAGGTTAAATTATTGTAACTTTGAAATTTAAAGGGCTCTTATTTCAGCGAAATCAGGCGATTAGAAATCGATTTAATAAAAATTCCAGTCTGTCACGTTTAATTCGTCCGATTTTTCTCGTAGAAAAATCGGTTAAACAGATTTAAAATAATTATTTTGTTGTTCTACAGAGCCATGAGAAGTTTTTTTCACTCATTTATATATATATATATTAAATCAACCATCTGTGATAATAAAAAACAAGGTGGACTTGATTAGTTCTTGGCAATGAAAACACGAAAATGAGCGCAATCCTTGTTGCTTTCGGGAGGTGATTCGTTTCTTCAACAAGGATGACAGTCATTTTTTCTAGGGTAACAGGCTACATGAGGGTAATCCACATGGTGGCAACTCCCCTTTAATAGCATAGGAAGGGATCTGAAAAGGGGGATGCGGAAGGGTAGAGGAAGGTAGCCATGGGTTAACTAGGGGCCCCCAGGCTATGGTTTAAGGATCCTACCCGGCATTCGCCTTAAAGTGATGCAAGGGAAATCCTAGAAAAACCTGCATCAAGTAGGTCGGGCGTTGGGTACTTGTTCCACGCGCTGCCGATAGCGGGAGAAGAGTTTTCTGTGGGGACGCAGCATTTCCTTCTTCTGCCTCGACCAGTTTAGGAGGCAGCTGGCCGACTGTTCCAATGGGAAAAGAGAACAATCCTTAATGTATGCCCAAGGTCTGTGACCCCGGAACATACACCTCTCAGAATAGTCCGAGGTGCCTCGGCTTGTGGGAACCTTAGTTCAAAAACGTAGAGGAAAAGGCATCCCCAAATATTGTAATTAAATAATCAGACATTTAAAATACAATTAAGTCGCTGTGACGTCATATATTAATATTAGGTGTACACGTAATTTATTAAATATTATATATACATATATATTGTAGTGAATAACATCGGTAAGAGGCCGCCCTTTGTCCGCGGGCCTGAGAAGACAGTAATTAAACGTGCATGTGTGCCCGAGAGGCCCCAAGAAGCCGAGGGTACGCGTCCCTTTTTTTTGCATCTTATTTTTTTCGGGGGGGGGGGGCGGCGGAGTAAGAATATATAATCCGAACCCGGGTAAAAGTGCACAGACTGACCAGAGGACTGAAAGTGGAGTATGGGAGACGAGAGGGTGGAAAATTTGGCGAGCTGTAAGGAACATAAGTTTTTTGAGTGTAGACGTCCATCGCGTGGAGGCCGAAGAAGGAGATCGTGGGCTGCTACAAGACCAGTGATCCGCTGCTGACGCCACAAGTTAAAGTAAGGGTCACCATTAATGTAAAGTGTCTTCAGAAGTTAAAATTTTTTTACATAGTACGGAACTAAGCTCTTTTTATGAATTTCCACCGAGCCGCCCACATTACCTTGTAGAGAAGGAGGATTTCATTAACACAGCCGGAGCTAATTATTGTTATTTTTTGCAGATTATATACATATATATATATTCTGGCGCCCAATCAATTTTTTTAATGTATTATTATGTAAAATAAAGATTTATATATATATATATATATATATATATACAGAGGCTAAGCAACATAACATGCCCCATTTTGGGGTAAAAAGGCGGACGTTCCCCCCAAAAAACCTTTATTCTGTTCGCCGGTCACTTGAAAACGGTCCGACCGATTTATATGTGTAACCTTCTAACGTTTTCTGTGGCCATCAACTCATATTTCTGGGATATGATTAATTATTTTTAATTACATTTTTGATCCTCGTCTTCTTTGCCCTTTCCGTGGTTGACGATTATTTATGAATGCATTTTCGGCCAAATTAAATCTATGGATTTCAGCTACAAATACCGGCGGCGCCCCGCCAACGAATGGCAGCAATTTGGCCTAAGGAGCCGGCCAAATTAACATGATAAAAATGCTATCAATTAGCATCCACTCGCCGTGAAAATTAATGTACTGTAAAACAAGCGGCAGCACAGATGGGGAGACAATTAATAACGGAGCGGCCGGGTAATTACGCTGTCGGAGTCAGATTTGCTCGCAAAACAAAATCGTCTCCCGATACAATTTTGTAATGTAATAAATTATTTTAAACACTCTTCTGTGTGTCACCTTTCTCAGGAGTTAGCTTTAATTGCGCCTTGGGTCACTCCGCAGACATTAGCCGAGTTAATGGTAATTACAACCCAACAGCCCTCGGAAAAAAAAAAACATTTAATCACCAGCTTTATATTGGATTATAACATTCCTTATTCCTTGGAGAGAAATTAGCGACACAGTCGCCCCCCCCCCCCGATAACTTCGTATTCTCTGATATTTTCGATTCTGAATTTGTGTGTGGGTTTCCTCGGACTTCTGAGATTATTCTATAGGGTGTTCAATATCGCAGAATTTGTCTAAGAGATTGTAACAGGCACGGAAACCCGGAAGGAAGTTATAACTCTAAATTCTTTGATAATTTTCCAGCCAACGCATGTCTAATTTGGATTGGGATTGTTCTACACAACATTCTTATATTAAACACTCCTTGATTCCGTCCAGTTACATCTTAATTACAAAATTGGGAAAACATTGAAATAGAAAACTCAATTAAAGCATCACCATTACACTTTATTATTATTATACCAAAGATAAAAAAAATTGTAGCAATAAATTAACTACGGGCAGTTAACAATACACAGGAATAAGTTAATAATAAAACATTTTCTCATATTATAACTGTTAGTGCTTGGTTAAATACTAAAGTAAAATGGTTGTAGTTAGTTAATCTCAGATATCTTTCCGCTTTTCGTCTCTTCAGACAAGTACAATGTTAATTATTTCTTTCTGTAACTTTTTCAAAACTAATCTTTAATATAATTCTATATAAATATATTAACTGTTGGACCTTGGGCATACGGTAAGAGTTGTCCGCTATTCCCATTGGAATAGTCGGCCAGATGCCTCCTAAACTGGTCGAGGCACGGAGAAGGGAATGCTGCGTCCCCACAGAAAACTCCTCTCCCGCTATCGGAAGGGCGTGGGACAAGTACCCAATGCCCAACCAACCTGATACAAGTTTTTCTAGGGTTTTCCCTGCATTACTTTTAGGCGAATGCGGGGTAGGATCCTTAAAATATAGCCCGTGTGCCCCTAGTTAACCCTTGGCTACCTTCTTCTACCCTTCCACATTCCCCGCTTTGAAATCCCTTCCTATACATAAATAATTTTTTAACATAAATAATATCATACCATTAATTCCGTTTCGGCACATAAATTACGTGTTTCTGCTTTTTTCTTTTAACGACCTTTGCCACGCAAAATAAAATAAAATCATTTTGTCCTTGCCTTATAGACACTACCATAGATTAAGATTTTTTCAGATGATTCTTAGAATTATCTTGTGCTTTCTCGGATTTCTAACTGGATAAATATTTATTGATACATAAAGTTTTGATACGTTGCTTTATTCATAATTTAGTCCGGGAAAGTTCTCGCTCTAATATTACAAGAGTAATATTTTTGCCCACTAGTAGCTATAAATTGTATTATATTATGCATAACAAGCAAAATTGATATTATCGGCTTTTCTCACCCATTGAAAGTCTCTTATTTTTCTCAGTAGTGCTTTTACTGGAAGACTGTTTAAACCGTTTGGATATATTACCGTTGCTATTAATTAATATTAATGCTGTAGGATTATTAAATGTATTGCGTCATAGGGTTCGTGCATTTTTGGAGCAAAATATTTGGAGGGTCAACACATTAATTAAAATGGCCTAACATTTTTACGATGATAAGTTTACTTGTCTAGTTACTTCACAGTCAACACACACGTCATATATTGTTTATAAAGGGGAGTTGCCACCATGTGGATTACCCTCATGTAGCCTGTTGCCCTAAAATATATACATATATTTACTGTTGAAATAATGTCCCTAAACCTAGCTTGTATTTTAAAATAATTACATTAATATATTTTCCCCCAAAAAAATTATATATAACGCGGATAATTTTATCGTCATATTAACAGACTGAATTCACAAAACAAAAATTGGAAACACTGAAAGAGAAAACGCAATTAAACCGCGGTCCATCACCATTACACTTTATTATTATTATAGCAAGGTAAAAATAAAAATTGTAGCAATAAATTAACTATGTGAAGTTAACAATACACAGGAATAAGTTAATAATGAAACAATTTCTCATCATGCACTTTTATATTGTAACTGTTAGTGCTTGGTTGTTACATACTAAAGTAAAATGGTTGTAGTTAGTTAATCTCTGGTCTCAGATATCTTTCCGCTTTTATTCTTTTCAGACCAGTACAATATTAATTATTTCAAAATTAATCTTTAATATAATTCTATATACATGTATTTACAGTTGAAATAATGTCCCTAACCCTAGCTGGTATTCTATACTAATTATATTTACCTACTCTATTTTCCTTTATTGTATCTTTCTTTATTTAATTTGTAATTAAATTGTAATTTCACGCGTCTACCACGGGGCAAATTGCCCATTAGTTGATTAAATAAATACATCCAGGTAAATATGTCTCTCTTTGTACAAACGTAATTATTTATAAAACATTTTACCCCTTTATTGAAACGATCAATTATTTTCCGCACGTCTATTTGCACAAATAGTTGTAGTTAGTCATTAAATTGTCCCGCTTCAACCCCCGTTCTGTACCCAAAATGAAACCTTGAGCCACTGAGGTTCCACGTTATTTTTCCTCTCGCAAATCCGCGTAACAAACGCACTGGAGCATTGATGATTGAATCGCCATAGCAACGTCTGAATCGTATAATTGCATCAATTTGGACTTGGAGGCCGTTCATTCGCTCGTCAGTGTGGATGTGAACGTCCAGCGAAGGAGCAGCTACTTTGGATAATAAAATAAAAATAAAAATGGTTAAGAATTTCTGCAATTGAGAAGCGGGAAATTCTCTCTATCACGGGGAGGAAGTTCCGGATTATTGACTAATATAACCACCTGCGTAGGGGGCAAATTTCTCCCTCTGAAGAATCACGTAGCAGCTTCCATGACTATTACTGTTCACTTGCTGGAGCTCGTTATTATTGATGGAGAAAACGTGCTCGTTCTCTTTAAGGCGGCCTTTACTAGAGTAAAGGCACTTCTTCATTACGGCTTCGGCAGTTTGGCCACGTAAAACTCAGAATTTAAATTATTATAAAAAAAATTATCTATTAATATATTAAGTAATTTCTTTTACCAGTAACTGTGTGACTGTGCCATTAAAACTAGCATTGTAAGACTAATTACAACTATTTTTGCAAACAGACGTGCGGAAAAAAATTGATCGTTTTCATAAAGGGGAAAATGTTTTATAAATATTGACGTTTGTACAAAGAGAGACATATTTACCCGAATGTATTTATTTAATCAACAAATGGGCAACTTTCCCCGAGGTAGCTGCATGAAATTAGAATTTTATTACAAATTAAATAAAGAAAGATACAATAAAGGAAAATAGAGTAGGTAAATATAATTAGTATATAATACAAGCTAGGGTAAGGGACATTATTTCAATTGTACATGCAAGCATATAGAATTATATTAAAGATTAATTTTGAAATAATTAATATTGTACTGGTCTGAAAAGAATAAAAGCGGAAAGATATCTGAGACCAGAGACTAACTAACTACAACCATTTTACTTTAGTATGTAACACCCAAGCACTAACAGTTACAATATAAAAGTGCATGATGAGAAATTGTTTCATTATTAACTTATTCCTGTGTATTGTTAACTGCACATAGTTAATTTATTGCTACAATTTTTATTTTTACCTTGCTATAATAATAATAAGAAAGTGTAATGGTGATGGACCGCGGTTTAATTGCGTTTTCTATTTCAGTGTTTGCCATTTTTTTGTTTTGTGAAATCAGTCTGTTAATATGACGTTAAAATTTTCCGCTTTACATATCAATTTTCTTTTGGGAGATTAGATTAATATAATTATTCTAAAATACAAGCTAGGATTAGGGACCATTATTTCTACTGTAAATATATTTATATATAATTATATTAAAGATTAATTTTGAAAAAGTAAATATTGTACTGGTCGGTAAAGAAGAAAAGCGGAAAGATATCTGAGACCAGAGACTAACTAACTACAACCATTTTACTTTAGTATGTAACAACCAAGCACTAACAGTTACAATATAAAAGTGCATGATGAGAAATTGTTTTATTCTTAAATTATTCCTGTGTATTGTTAACTGCACATAGTTAATTTATTGCTACAATTTTTATTTTTACATTTTTTTAAAATACTGACTTACATTTTAACTTAATTTACATTGAAATAAAAATGTTATATGTGACTGTATTTTTTTTTAAAAAAAAGGGGGGGGGGGTTCAATCATTTATAATATTAAATTTGTATTAAAAGAAAGTAAGTGAAACTGATCAAGGAAATTAAATTAAGTTTATTAAATATATTAATAATGAAAGACAGTAAGTTTCAGTGTATAAATACAATTTTTAAAAATTCGTTTAGTGTTATTATAATATTTCTGAATTATTTAACTTTAATAAGAAAATTTGTTATAAATTAATATACCTGTATACTTCTGTGTGTGTGTGTGTAACTGGCACTGTTTTTAAATATATATATATATATTTGTTAAGTCTTTGTATCAACCGAAATATATAAGATATTATTACCTCAAAAAATCTATAATGGTGTGAACAAAAGAATAATAAAAAACACAACATTTATTCTGAGATGAAAAAAAATTATATTAACTGAATAGGAAAATAATTTTTTTCAAAAATAATTCAGAGACATTATAATTGAAGTGATTTTATATCCACACAATGAAGGGATTAAGTTGGCACTACGCAACAAGAACACGTAGGAAACTACGGCCTCGCGGCATATAATGCGACGTGCAGCTCTGTTATATTGGACGGTGGAAAATTAATTTGTAATCCTTTCCAAAAAAAAAGGGGGGGGAGGGGGAGGGGAAAGTCAACAAATCAAGGATAAACCTTTAGTTGAAACACATTTGGACGTAATTAAATAGCATTCAAATCGAATTTAGCAGATAAACCAAAGAGGTGAACGCAGGGTTTGATCATCGCTGCTGCGTCATCCCTTGCGGGCTGGAGGAGACTTGGGCAATCAATTTACGATAAATCTATGAGATAACATTAATACTACTACTAGCATTAGTCACGGTGTGTCCATAGCTGTAGAGCAAATGTAGGTAACACGGTAATAAGCTTTAAATATACACGTTGTTTTATGAAAGGGTTCAAAAACTACATCGGGAGTAACGCACATTTAAAAAATATTCGCAATCGGGCTTTATTCTTATTTTTAAGAACTAATTTTATTTAACCAATCGTGGCTTATATATTGATGAACAACGTGACCCCGGTCAACTCTTCCTACAGCCGCAACTCAAAAATTCCAACCATATACGTCTTGCGGGTTGCATTCATGACGGGGCGGGGCGCTCAGTGTTAGTGTCGAGGCGGGTACAAACAATAAAATATTAAAGATTTTGTACGTCCGAGCTCGTTAGAACCAAATCATACTTTTTTTAAAAAAACAGCTGTGATTTAACATCCAGTAGATATTTTGTTACATCACAGGTACCACAAATAAAATGTAAATAAAAAATACTAATGTAATTTAAAAAGAAAAGAAAATTAAGAATAAGAATGATGGCCAAATACTGACAAAAGAAGTGGTAATATAAATACCACACAACAAAGTTTCTGGGATCCTTGTCGACTTCCCTCAGGTTGCTGAGAAGAGCGCCTAGACCGACACAACTGCACTAGTCAAGTTGACAAAACTCAAAACGTTGCGTGTTGTATTTATATTATCCCTTATTTGGTCTGTATTTAGCTGTCTTTCTCATTCTTAATTTTCAGTCAGACCTAAGTTTTTATTTTTAAAATTAAATAGTGACTTTCTTAAGATTTAATTTGTAGGAACCTGTGATGTAACAAACTATCTACTAGATTCTACACCACGGCTTTCTTCGGTAGGAAAAAAAAACGATGGTTGAATCAAACGCACCCTGACGACAAAAGCTTTAATTTTTCTTTCGTACACGCCTTGACACAAATAATGAGCGCCCCCCCCCCCCCCCCCGTAATGAATGTAACAAGAAACATATTTTGAAATGAAAGATTTACGTCTGATTGAATATTAATAATAAGAAATATAGCAAAAAAACAACAGAAAAAAGAAGTGATAAGGTAACTACCACACAATAACGTTTCTAAGATCCTTGTTCCTTTCTTCAGGTTGCTAAGAAGTGCACTAGTAACTGTAAATATTATATTATACCCTTAATATAGTTAAATATTACTATTTTTGTTATTATTCCTATTATTTTATTTATGTTGGACAGGGAAATTTGTGTTTTCTCGAATTTTTTTAGTATTTTTATCTTAACTTCTAATGATTTTATAATTTTACCATATTTTTTATTCTTAATATTCAGTCAGACGTAAATTTTTCTTTTTTAAAAAGGATTTACTAACTTTATATAGATTTTTTTGTGTGTAGGTACCTGTGATGAAATAAATTATCTACGAGTTTATTACTATACTATAAAAGTATTTTTGGGTCAAACGCACCCTGACGACAAAAAGCTTTAATTTTTCTTTCGTGCACGCCTTGACACAAATAATGAGCGCCCCGTGGTAATGAATGTAACACGCAAAACACACATTTTGAAATGAAATATTTCGATAGATTGAATATTATATAATAAGAAAGACAGCTAAAATAACGACAAAATAAGGGATAATATAAATAACACACGCAACGTTTTGAGTTTTGTCAACTGACCAGTGCGGTTGTGTCGTTCTAGGCTTCCCCTAGCATCTGAAGAAAGGATCCCAGTAACGTTGTTGTGTGGTTTTTATATTATCACTTCTTTTCTCTGTACTTGGCTATATTTCTTATCATTAATATTTAATCTGATGTAAATCTTTCATTTCAAGATGTTTTCCGTCAGTTATATTCATGACGGGGCGCTCAGTATTGGTGTCAAGGCGTGTACGAAAGAAAAATTTAAGCTTTTGTCGTCAGACTGCATTTGACTCAATCATTCGGTTTTTTTATATATATATATAAAGGCTCTGGTATAAAATCTGGTATTTAATTTGTTACATCACAGGTACCCACAAAAAAGAATAATCTAAATAAACTTACTAATTTAATTTTAAAATTAAAAATTTTACGAGTGATGAAGGATAAGAAAGATGGCTAAAATAACGAAATAATAAGGGATAATATAAATAACACACGCAACGTTTTGAGTTTTGTAAACTGACCAGTGCGGTTGTGTCGCTCTAGGCTCTTCTTAGCCCCTGAAGGAAGGCGACAAGGATCCCAGAGACGTTGTTGTGTGGTCTTTATATCGCCACTTCTTTTGTCTGTATTTTTAATTTATTTAACATATTTTGTTTTAGTTAAATAAATGTGGAGTTTTGTTATTTTTTGGGGGGGTTTATTTATTAAATTATTGGATAAAACATAAAACCGTGGAATATATTTTATGATTACAAATTCCTTATTTTTTTTATCTGATTTCTTGCTGCTCCAGATTAACGTTCGTGCTGGAATCGGTATTCGTGAGCAGCTGACATCCTAATTCCAAGGAGGTAAACTCATTACGTGAGATCCAGCGAATCAGCGTCGTCCTCGTTACTTCCCCTTCCGGAGCAGTTTATTAATACTTTATATGACGTTGAAAGGGCGAGAAGGTCTAATGGACGGGAAGAGAGAGAGGAAGGAGGACGCAGACCTGACTGAGAAATATTATAACCGTGCCGTACAGGAGAGTTTCTTCAGCTCTGAACGCGTCCGAAGAATCTGTTAGTACACGTGGGACCCCGAAACAAA
Source organism: Zhengitettix transpicula (assembly GCA_037074705.1). Classification (NCBI taxonomy): domain Eukaryota; kingdom Metazoa; phylum Arthropoda; class Insecta; order Orthoptera; family Tetrigidae; genus Zhengitettix; species Zhengitettix transpicula. The sequence continues at coordinate 14,823,682 of CM073594.1, read as the reverse complement.
GGAACTAACTTTTGCGCAACTACAAAGTTGCGAGTTAAAGTTTTGGAGTCCCCGAGAGCAGCTGCTGTCGCAATATTGGCCCACTCGGGAGATGTGTGCTTCACTTTGTTTCATAGTTAAACCTCTATACGACGCTGTGGAAACAAAGAAACACAAGAAACAACCCCCCCACGCGTTTCCAGCGTTGGCGCTCAAGTTAAGGCGAAGCGTTCAATTAAAAGATGGGAGACGCAGGCGGCAAATAGGTAAAGCACTTCATACCCTCTGGTGCCATCTTTTTAACATAACGGACGTTTCTGCACAACTTTTATTTAACTATCGCATCTGTGGACTCGTCACAAATATTGAGCTGCCCCCTGATGAACGCAACACGCAACACACAATTACTATCAGAAAACGTCGAACAAGTGCGAATCTATTCGCTGATTTTTCACAAATTCTATTATTCCCTTTGTTAAAGATGTGTAGCTTTTAACAAAACACGAGATTTCTGAGTCTCTAATTAGAAGTGCTGTCGGTAATTAATTTTTCCAGTCGAAATGGATTAAAGTAAAATGACTGTCTTGTTGTAAGATTAACTGTCTCATCATCAACTTTCTACAATCTCAAAAAAAAATGGTCCTCCTCAAAGATAGACTACATGGTAGTATAATAAAAATCCTCAAAACCAAAAGAGAGCTCTTTTAGTCAGACCTATATAACTTTCAAACTCCCAAGTTCCATCAACACAACTTAAATGACGTCCGAAACATTTTTAATCCTTTAAATTTTATTAATAAACTCATGAACATTAGATCGAACAAAAAAATCCAACTTCCTACCGTCACTCGTCCTCAAAACACCTCAAATCCACAGTCTTTTTTTTCCCTCGTACATCCTTATTACAAATTTTTAAAGAACATCATTTACAGATCCACTAATACTCTTTTATATTTGATTAACAAAAAACCTCAAGGACCCACTTGACACCTACGGCAAACGTCGTATGGTTTACAAAAATATCTGTAATTTCTGCTACATGGGACGGACGAAACGTTCCCTTTACACCCTATATCAAGAAGGAACAAATGATCTAATATCGAACTTGTCAAACTGTAGTCTCCAAACAACATAAAAAAAATTCGAAACATTTGATTTGGCAACACGCAAAGATTTTAGTCGTTGACCCCAGCCAGGTACAATTCCAGAGATGCTTCACATTAACTGAAAAACATCACAGCAATTAATGTAATTGCTACGATCCCTTATTACTTGTGCTTTCCGATTGTCGTTGCTCCCTCATTGTTACGCTAACCCTTCGGCTCTCCAATTATCGCTTTTGAGTTTTATCACCTGACCAGTGCAGTTGTGTCGCTTTAGGCTGTTTCTTAGCGCCTGAAGGAATGGAACAAAGATCCCAGAAACGTTGTGTGGTATTTATATTATCAATTCTTTAATCTGTATCTGACTATCTTTAATATTATTAATTTTCAATCAGACGAAATTTCTTTTTACATTTCAAGAAAATTTGTGTAGAAATATGTCGAATATGAAAGAGCAAATTTGATGACAACCTAGAAATGTAACAGCATGACTTGTGTCGATTCCTGTACATTTAATTCCTTTACTACCCCAATTATTAGCTTTCTTGAACAGTTATATGTTTTCGTGCTGTGTGCGTGATATCACCGTTATTTCCTTTCAGAGATAATAGTATCTTGAATATTTTTTTTTGGGGGGGGGGGGCGGGGGCAACAGGCTTCATGAGGGTAATACACGTTGGGCAACTCCTCTTTAATAGCATAGGAAGGGATTTGAAAGGGGGGAATGCGGAAGGGTAGAGGAAGGTAGCCAAGGGTTAACTAGGGCCCCCGGGCTATATGTTAAGGATCCTACCCGGCATTCGCCTAAAAGTAATGCAGGGAAAACCCTAGAAAAACCTGCATCAGGTAGGTCGGGCATTGGGTACTTGTCCCACGCCCTTCCGATAGCGAGAGAGGAGTTTGCTGTGGGGATGCAGCATTCCCTTCTCCATGCCTTGACAAGTTTAGGAGGCATCTGGCCGACTATTCCAATGGGAACAGAGAACAACTCTTACCGTATGCCCAAGGTCTGTGACCCCGGAACATACACCTCTCAGAACAGGCCGAGGAACCTCGGCTTGTGGGAACCTTAGTTCAAAAACTGAGAGGAAAAGACACCCCACAAAGGTAGCCCCTTCGAACCTCTCCTACAAGGTTCTGCCTGCGAGAGAACATCCCTCTACAACTATGGGTTGTTTTGGCAATGTTTTCTTAGTTTTAAACCGGGCCCCCACGTTGGGCGCCACTTAAAACGTACAAAATCTGAAACTGGCTAATTTTTACAACAACACTTCAGTTGAAAAAAAAATCAAACCAGAATTCGATACAGTGAAATCAGCGTCACAACCTCGCGTTACAGGGCCCCCGGGTTCGAATCTTGGTCTGCGCACGGTCGTGAAAAAACTGGGGTTACGACTGAAGGAGAATCTCTATGCTGACCACGTGTCACTCCAGTGGGCGGGGGAGGGGGGATGGAAAGAAATAAAACCGAATAATTAAAATTATCTTGCTTATTATTATTATTATTTCTAGTATAACACTATAAAGTTTTATTTTCATAAGGCCTACCTTCATTTCCACCTTACTACATATTTGCTATAAATTGGTGATAGCACTATTAAAATAAAAGGAAATTTTAAAGAAAGAAATAGTAATTTTTATTATCCCGTGTGGGAATAGAATTGTTACCACGAGTCTTCGTCAAGCCAGGAAGAATCGTCTACGACTCACTAGCGCATCTTCTTGACCACCAACGACGAGCCCGTACGAGTGAACTCCTTACAAGAAGTGCTTCGTCGAGAGAGACAGAGAGACAGAGAGAGAGAGACAGAGAGAGAGAGGCTGCAATGGAAACTACGCGCAAGCATCCATTAAGATTAATCCCGGTACGAGTCCTAGCTCTCAAGCATTTCTATAATTCGAACAAGTGGGGCCCGAGAGGCTCATCTATCCACGGTAGTGGGTATTAATTAGACCCAATTTCGGCAACACTCCCGCCGAATTAGACGGCACACGACGAAACGATCCGTCACGTGACAACCTTGTCGCGCACTTGCGAGGAACATTATCGAAATTTTGCATTTACTGACACCGAATATATTCCGCAAAATTCCATACAAGAACACTACCAACATTCCCCCTTACAATAAGGTAAAAATTTATTCTACATAACGGAAATTTTTAGGTATCAATCAAAAATTGATAGGTTGTTTTTTTATATGAGATGAACCTACTACAGTATAAAAAACAACGTTTCAATCTTTAGCTATTCCATCTTCAGAAATACTGGAAGTGCTGCAAGTTTTTGGCAGTTATAAAATAAATTAAACTCATACTAAATGACATTCTTTCAGTTTTCAGTACATAATCTACTTTTAAAATTCACCCCAGGTTTCTATTTTCCATTTCCTCTATTCTTTCCCACGTGGCTCTTCTCGTAGCCTTTTTTGATTTCTTAGTTTTCCTCAAAGTGACTTACAAGTTGCTGTTTTTTTAAAAAAAAAAAAACTACCGACACGCATTTAATACCCCCCTCCCCCTGCATCTTAAATATTTCAGTGCAAGTTAGTTGAAATCAGCAGATATTTGTTTACCATGCATAATAACTACGCAGGTAAACATTTAGTTATTTTGTTTATTAACAAGGAATGAGTCGGAAAATCATTAAAATATTACAGAGTTGATTTTTATTTCACTTCAAATCATTTCTTGCGTTTTCGTTGTCCTTGTTCGACGGATCACAGTGAGAAATGATTTATAAATAATATTTTTTTGTATATAAAATTGAGCTCATCCGTATAATAAAAAAATGATGTATATTTGTATGTATGTATTTACGTTAATCTCTATACATATTTAAACGCGTGGTCGGATGGGAACAAAAATTAGTACTGATATTCTTAAAAACACGAGAAACGGTGCTGTGGTGTGGGCAGGGGGGTGAGAAAACCCCTAGCATAAACGTGGAAAGAATTATATTTAAAAAAACGTCATCGTTTTTTGTTACATCACTGCGCGCCAAGAGACCGTGACGTCACTCGCACGCGAGATAGAGAGAGAGAGAGACGTTACTACGCGGTGAACAGAGGAAATAGCTCCTTTTTCCGTATTCAAATAAAGCAGAAATATTTTAATTGAATAAAAAGTATAATTTTATCCAGGAATAGTTCATCGAATCATAATAAAAAACAATACGAAATACTTTGGCGGAAAATGTAAGTTAATTTTAGCCGCCATGTTTAGTGACTCCAATATGGCGACTTTTTGTTTCCATTGTGAATTCTAGCTGACAATGTCATCAACTTAATCTTTGGTAATGTCTGAAGACTGAGGGACAATTATATCCTGCAGTAGTCAAGGAGTATATTTAAGAAGAAATTCCGAAGGTATGTTTGCAGGGACTGATGCAATAAAATTCAAAGTATTTTACAGCTGTTCAATTAATGCACTACGGGTCTAAAGTGTGTACGGAACTAGGAACAGTTAGATCGAGGTTAAATCACTCCTTGACTAAAGATTAATACAGAATTAAATTATTTTTCGGGTTTATATCAATGAGTACACGTGGCAACGCCGAGCACTAAGGCTAGTAATCAATAAAGTTTTTGTTTTAATTAACCTATTATGTATCGATTCAAGTCTAGACATGTTCATTCCTTAAAAAAAAATTATTTCGTTCTCTAATGTGGAATAGGAAAGACACAAGAGGCCTTAATCAAAGTAATTGAGATGGGATTTTCTCTGAACCTTCGTCCGTACCTAAACCTGGACGTCTTTTATTTTTAAGCCTCCAAAACTCTGCATTTATTCGAAACTACTTAAAGCAATATCAATTGCAACGGAGATCGAGGCAGACGTTTAATTTAAAAGTGCGTCCTCCAAGTAACATATAGGCAGAGTTGTGCACCACGGAGGAGAGAGAGGGGGGGAAAAAAATGTTTTTTAATTTTGAAAATTAGTTTCTCCGGACGTCGTCGACAAGACAGCAAATGAGGATAACTTGTTTTGCAGTCCTCCCTCCAGTTAATTACGGAATCTGCGGCGATTAAAACTGGCAAGCAACTCCCGGACAGTTTCGTAATGACACATATTTCTTTGGAGTCGCTTGGCGGAATGAACAGCGGAGGGTAATTTATTACTGGTGGCAGCAAATTGCAACTCTTTCATTAATTGCCCCCGGAGCCAAGGACTTTAATAGGCCTCCGAAGGCGATTAGGCAAGGCGACCGCATTCATTTCTGCTGGTATTGTGTTCGAGAGTTTCCTTTCGATGAGAGCTAAACTTTTCATTCGGGGTCAATTTACCTAAAAATCAGCGTAAATTTTATTTAATAAACCGATCTCTTTGATTAAACCTTTCTGCCTTCGCGTAACCCAGTTCCAGAAGAAAAAAAAACTGTCGTCTTATGACAGAGAATATGGACAACATTATGAGAGAGCGCACGGACATGCCGGTTGTACCTTACGAATAAAATATAAACAACACCTCCCGGTTTCTGCTACAACAATCACAACTGTGCCTGCTAAAACTCGAAATAAGAAGGATGTAAAAGGAATTTTTAGCTCTAGATAAGTCGCGGAAATGAACAGGCTGAGGAGGGAAAATCCAGCGCCGTATCAGTATCGAAGGGAAGACTTCAAGAAATGATAATAGGAAATATAATTCTCAGGTTGTTTTTTTTAGGGCAACAGGCTACATGAGGGTAATCCACATTGGGCAACTCCCCTTTAATAGCACAGGAAGGGATTAGAAAGGGGGGATGCGAAAGGGTAGAGGAAGGTAGCCAAGGGTTAACTAGGGGCCCCCGGGCTATATTTTAAGGATCCTACCCGGCATTCGCCTAAAGGGAAAACCCTAGGAAAACCTGCATCAGGTAGGCATTGGGTACTTGTCCCACGCCCTTCCGATAGCGGGAGAGGAGTTTGCTGTGGGGAAGCAGCATTCCCTTCTCCGTGCCTCGACCAGTTTAGGAGGCAGCTGGCCGACTATTCCAATGGGAATAGCGAACAAGGTCTCAACCCGGACTAATTGTTTGTTATTAAAAACGTTTTGACCGCAAGCTCCGGCATCGTCATCAATTAACCAGAATTATATGTACAACAGATTCACCGGGAAAGCCGTCTATGATAACAGGAAAGTCGATGACGTGGGGTTCTTGGTATTAAATTACCGTCCAGAGACAATCAGAAAGCGATATAAAGCTTAAGATAAAGTTTAATATAAAAGAAGACTGAGCATAAAGTACCCGGAAGCTTCCATAATTCAATATGGTTCTAGTAAGACTGAAAGTGGCTCCAAAGTTGAGGAGAGGAAAAAACCTTCTCTAAATTGAAAAACCGCACCTGCAGAAGGCAGTGGAACGCTTCAGACCAACCATGTGATCGGTTCAGGGGCCCCTTCCAAAAAACCGGTTCAAACAGAGTTCAGACCGAGGCAGCATCGTAACACTACACCGCCAATTTTCTGCATCTCTCTAGCGTCTCCACTTCAAACCCACCACATCCCTCCGAGTTGAAAGAAATTTTCTCACAGGCGTGTGGTAAGAGAATTAATAAAGTAAGTTAGTGAAACTCAGTGACGCAACAATCAATCAGCTACAAATCTCAAGGTACACAAGTATGGGAACTTACATTGTTGACGAGTCTCCGTACGCGCTGCTTATATGGTGCGCAGTGTTGCAAATTCCGGCTGCTGCTGCAACATGCCCACAAGAACCAATCAGCGACGAGAATAGCTTGATGCATATCTGAAATGACCAATCAACGACATTAGCCAGATACTTATCCATGAACAACGTATACACATCTATATATTGCGATTTAATACATTAACCGCAAGTAGTTGTAAGGTTTAACACAGTAACCGCTATTCACCTGATGATCACTGCAGAGCACGTCGCTGAAACGTTATTGGTTTTTATTGACAATATCCATTAAAATTTAAAGTGCTGGATAAGGTTTATTTTAAATATAGAAAAAAATTTTAAACTACTATTAAACACAGTTTTTATTAAACAGTGGTTTTATTTTCACCTGTGTTTCTGGAGGTATAGCTACAAGGGGCTTTGATGTTTTGAACTTGGTCTACTGTCTTTCATTCTTCAAGTATACATAATCTTTTTAAACGTGGTCTGTATTATAAAAAAAAAAATCCCGTGGTTTATAAGGGAAATTAAAAGTTTGTCTCAGGTTGTTATAATACGAGGAAGCACTAAATTAATTTAACGCTACGTGGATAATTATTTTTAAACCTCTCGTCCAAGAGATCGACCTCAGCACATAATTTTACTAACGGTATTAGAGATCAATATTGGCTATCGACGTCCGTAACATCAACAACCGCAACAAATATAAATACCCCAAATTGCTGTCGAATATGAGTGCGGTACTTGTGGAGGCGTAAACATGTTCAACAACCTCCGACGCGTTTAACAAACAATTAAGGTAAAATCAAACAGTATTAAATTCGATACTTTGGTGTATTCTGTTTATTAACAGGTCAAATTACATACAATACAATATAATAATTTAAAAGTGTGGGAGGTGAACTCTTGCAGGCAACACCTTCCAGGAGAGAGGGAGAGGGCTACTACCTTTGGGGATGCCTCCTCCTCTCTCCGTATTTGAAGCAAGCCGTTGCACCTCAGCCTTGCCTTGAGACGTGTAAGACCTTGGGACAGTTGTGTGCTGTTCCAATTGGAACAGTCAGCAACTGGTCGAGGCACGGAGAAGGGAATGCTGCGACCCCAAAGCAAAACCCTGTCCCGGCAACGGAATGGCGTGGGACAAGTACCCAATCCCCAGGCCTACCAGATGCAGGTTTTTCTAGCGTTTGTCCAGCATTACTTTTAGGCGAATTGCCGGGTAGGATCATTCAAATACAGACCGGGGTCCCTGGATAACCTTTGGCTACCTTCCGCATCCCCGCTTTCAGATCCGTTCCTGTGCTGTTAAAGGGGAGTTCCCACCACGTGGATCACCCCTCATGGAGCCTGTACTCTATATATATAATATATTTATTTACAATATATATATACATATGGTTTTTGTTTTTCGGTTTTTTGTATTTTCGGTTTTTTGTTTTTTCGTGTTTTTTTTCGTTTTTTTTCGTTTTTTATTGTTTTTTTGGTTATTTCGGTATTTTTTGTTTTTTTTGTTTTCTGTTTCTTTTTTTTTTGTTTTGTTAGTTTTTATTTTGTTTGTTTTTGTTGTTTTTTGTTTTTGTTTGTTTGTTCCTTCGTTCGTTTGTTCGTTTGTTCGTTCGTGTGTGTATCTGTGTGCGAGTGTAGAATTATCCACATAGGTCATTTATAAAAACGACGAAGGATAACTACAGACTATCTTCCGTCGTAATTGGATCATCAGAAAGAAGAAAAAAACTTACTTGCAGCTAAGATGGAAGTTAGCAAACTCCTCTCCCGCTATCGGAAGGGCGTGGGACAAGTACCCAATGCCCGACCTACCCGATGCAGGTTTTTATAGGGTTTTCCCTGCATTACTTTTAGGCGAATGCCGGGTAGGATCCTTAAAACATAGCCCGGGGGCCCTAGTTAACCCTTGGTTACCTTCCTCTACCCTTCCGCATCCCCCCTTTCACTCCCTTTCCTATGCTATAAGAGGGGAGTTGCCACCATGTGGATTACCCTCATGTAGCCTGTTACCCTAAAAAATAATAAATGTCTTTACCATGTCGATGTGAAGCGGGGATCTTACAGTACATGAGGCTTGTATCATTACTGGTCAAATTTACGTAAATCCTCCACTGGACAACGGAGGCAGAGAATCGAACTCCAGAGCAACACCGAATCTAATCAGAGGAGTTGTAGCACTTGCCGTTAACACAGTCCTGCGACTATTGGAACCTCAACGCCGACATGTAAAGCTGTCGCAGCAAATCATTCGGGGAAAGAAGAACGGGAACAGCGAAGTCTCTTGGGGCGAATTTTGCTTAAACGCGGCCCGACAGAAATCGTGTCCGAAGACGAGCTTCAAGGCTTTCTGGGGCTATTTATATAAATACAGATTTTTAATTGCAATTAATTACAAGTCTTAAACGAAAAATGAGGTTCTATTTTAATTTATTTCAATTTAAAAGTCCGTTCCAATAAGAAAAGACCATTTTACATTACAGATTCGCGCGACTGTTGAGCAACTCACCCATTCAAAGGGCACGGTGAAAAATTCATGATATTATTGATTCCTTGTTGCAAAGAATTACGAAATGAATTTCAGGTCATCTAATTTAGTAACAGTTTGAATTAATAAGCATCGGGTTTTAAAATTGTTTGGTTTTTTTCCCGTCCTGCAGTGAGAACTGAAGATCTGTTATGTTATTCCTTAGTGGTGCTGCAATTTATATTTTTATTTGGGCCAAAAAAAGGGAACGTGTAGAATCGTTTCAATGCAATCCTACACAAAATTCGATTACGAAATTGTTAATTTTTTTTTTAGCAAGTGTAGACACGCTCTGTACAGGGTAATCCACATGGTGGCAACTCCCCTCTTATTGCATAGGAAGGGATGCTATAGGGTAGAGGAAGGTAGCCAAGGGTTAACTAGGGTCCCCGGGCTATGGTTTAAGGATCCTACCCGATATTCGGCTAAAAGTGGAGCAGGACAAACCCTAGAAAAACCTGCATCCGGTAGGATTGGCATTGGGTACTTGTTCCACGCCCTTCCTATGGCGGGAGAAGAGTTCGCTGTGGGGTCGCAGCTTTCCCCCTCGCCGTGCCTTGATCAGTTTAGGAGGCAGCTGGCCGACTGTTCCATTATATTTAAATAATTATGTACAACTTGTTTGAAATGTTTTATTCAACACAACGAAGTGTCAGGTCGTTAAAATAAATACTTTATATCTATATAATAAAAAAGGATGTATATTTGTATGTATTTACGTTAATCACAATACAGTTTAAACGCGTGGACAGATAGCAAATAAAAAAAATTGGTGCATATATTCTTCAAAACACAAGAAACGGTACTGTGTGGGGGTGAGAAACCCCCTAGTATAAATATTTAAGGAATTATAATTGAATTACGTGAATAATAATTTTTTTTGTTAAAATTACTGCACGCCAAGAGACATTGACGTCACAGCACTCGCAAACGAGAGAGAAAAAGAGAGAGACGTTACTACGCGACGAACAAAATAGTAACATATTTATATGTCCAATGAATAAAAAATATAATTTTATCCAGTAATACTCCATTCAATAATAATAAAAATAGAAATAGCGGACAACTCTTACCAGGTCTGCGACCCCGGAACATACACCTCTCAATACTAGCCTCAGTTTGTGGGAAAACTTGGTTTAAAAGCAGACGGAGAAGGTCTCCCGCTATCGGAAGGGCGTGGGACTAGTACCCAATGCCCGACCTACCTGATGCAGGTTTTCTAGGGTTTTCCCTGCATTACTTTTAGGTGAATGCCGGGTAGGATCCTTAAAATATAGCCCGGGAGCCCCTAGTTAACCCTTCGCTACCTTCCTCTACCCTTCCGCATCCCCCCTTTCAAATCCCTTCCTATGCTATTAAATGGGAGTTGCCACCTTGTGGATTACCCTCATGTAGCCTGTTACCTAAAAAAAAACTCGACGGTATGTAGCTATATATAAATAATAGTTGTTAAAAAAAATAGATTAAACTTATTATGTAATGCAAGCGCGAGTTGTCAAGAAGTAATATTATGAGGGACTGTTGCTGCACGTAACGTCTACGTGGAAAAGACTTAGCCGAAACAACAACAAGAGCAATGAAACGTTTCGCAGAGTTATAAATAGGTTGCTCGTTGGCTCATGTCTCGCTCGCTCTGCCTTTGAGGACGTGCATTTACTGCTTCTTGCTGCCGCCGCGATGGGCGTGATCTGGTCATAAAGCTGCAATCCATTTGATACGGCCGAAGGTTTCTTGCTCGTGGCTGTTGTGGTGGTGGTGGTGGAGAAGCACACGCTACTTGTGGTTTGCGAAAGTCGTGATTAGCATTTGAAAAGATGTAGACAAGGAAACAACAACAACGACAAAAAAAAAAAGAGGGTTCGTGTGAAGTCCATTTCCTCAACTTTATAGCTGCACACCGTCAATCATAAGATCCTATTCCAAATAACGTAACTGCCATACACGGATCAGCGATAAAAATACAATTATTATGACTACTAAATCCAGAGATTTTAAAAATAGAGATCAAATACAAATAATACTTCAAATTATTACGTATTTTTACTACCAATGGAATATAATTTTATGATGTGAAGTTATTATATCAATTTATTAATTACTCACTTGATGAATCTCACAAATAAAGGGATGAAACCTCATTCGCTATTTTATTTATTCTGTATAGTATTAAAATCGCCTCCAGGGTAATTAAATACCATTAGGGCAATTTACGTTCCAACATCGAAAGAACGAAATAAATCGATAGGAGTTTTACACTTACTCCTACTACGAAATTTTAAAGCTATTATTTAGGGTTATTCGGGTATTCCATTGTCTTGGAGTTGATAGGTGACTAAGAAAAAGTGAAAAAGTAAAGCAAAGATAATAAGAACAACAGAAATATGGTCTGCTGTCGACGAGGGCTGTTCTCTCGCCGGCAGAACCTTGTAGAGGAGACGGATGAGGCTACCTTTAGGGATTATTTTTAGGCGTATGCCGGGTAGGATCCTTAAACTATAGCCCGGGGGTCCCTAGTTAACCCTTGGCTACCTTTCTCCAGCCTTCCGCATCCCCCCTTTCAAATCCCTTTCCTATGCTATAAGAGGGGAGTTGCCACTATGTGGATTACGCTATACATAGCCTGTCTACAGCCGCCCCCCCCCCAAAAAAAAAAAAAGATGCCTTCTTTCAAACCGAAAAGAACAAGGGTGGGAGCGTTGTAGGAGAGATACGAAAAGGCTACCTTTGGGGATGCCATCTCCTCTCTCCGTTTTTGAACTAAGGTTCCCACTAGCTGAGGCACCTCGGCCTGTTTTGAGAGGTGTATGTTCCGGGGTCGCAGACCCTGGGAATACGGTAAGAGTTCGCTTTTTCCCATTGGAACAGTCGGCCAGCTGCCTCCTAAATTGGTCGAGGCACGGAGAAGGGAATGCTGCGTCCCAATAGGAAACTCTTCTCCCGCTATCGGAAGGGCGTGGGACAAGTACCCAATACCCGACCTACCTAATGCAGGTTTTATAGGGTTTTTCCCGGATCACTATTAAGAGAATTGCTGGGTAGGATCCTTAAACTATAGCCCGGGGGCCCCTAATTAACCCTCGGCTACCTTCCTCTACCCTTCCGCATTCCCCCTTTCAAATCCCTTCCTATGCTATTAAAGGGGAGTTGCCACCATGTGGATTACCCTCATGTCGCCTGTTGCCCTTAAAAAAACAGTATCCTTGTATTATTCATTTCAGATATAAATCAAAAGATTTTATCTGAAAACTTTGAATATTTACAAGACATGATACTAACTGCAACAAAGTAAATACTTTAATCACTGCTTACAACAAACCCCCGTCTCGCGCTTTCGGAAGGGCGTAGGACAAGTACCAAATTCGCGATCTACCTTTAGTTATTCAAATGAAAAAAGTAAAATTAAAAAATTAACGTCTGATTGACAATAAAGAATATGAAAGATAGCCAATACAGACAAAAAAAGGGGTAATATAAATTCCACGCAACAACGTTTCTGGGATCCTCGTCGCCTTTCCTCAGGGTGCTAAGAAGAGCCTAGAGTGACACAACTGCACTGCGCAGTTGACAACACTCGTAAGGATCTCAGAAACGTTGTTGTGTGGTATTCATATTACCCTTTTTTTGACTGTATTGGCTATCTTTCTTATTCTTTATTCATTATTCCCTCAAACCGGACAAATAATTTCATAAAGACTTGTTGGAGTATCTTATACATACTTCCTATGCTGACTGCCGTGACCGTAATGTACAAGACCTGTCCATCAAGGTCTACCAAGGTTGTTATCCGCCGAATGTTTATTTGAAAATGTTATTCTACTCACTGTAGTGGTTTTGTTAGTTTTAAACTTGAACCTGATGAAGTCGCAAATGACTCGATGAAACGTTACTAATTTAATTAATAAATTCTATTTTTTTTCCGACTTAAAAATTTTACGGGAGTTGTTTCTAACACCACAAATTAAGCTGATGTTCAGTTTAGTTTTTTTTTTTTGTATTTTCCAGGATCCCTCACACCCTATTTAAATAAATGAATTTTTTTTATTAAATTACATGTTAATAATTTGTCATTTTAAAATGTAAAAAAATATAAGTAGTAATTTATAAAGTTATTACATAACAAGTATCACTGCTATTTATTTAAATGAATTGATTGCAAACGTAATCCATTTTGGAAACAGTCATGGACGCAGCTAAACAGCGAAGGTACGTGTTTGATCAGCACAGACTAAGGAAACGAGTGAGGCTTTGTGTGTGTGTGTGTGTGTGTGTGTGTGTGTGTGTTTTGTCCTGAACACGCTTCACTCAAATTCACGCCTGTTTGCAGCATTTACTGTTTGATTCTGTGTAAATGCAAACAGCGGCTTTCACGGTAGTAACCATCTCTGTCAGCTACCGCAAACATCCCCAGCGCTCATGTCAGCGGCCATGTCCGGAGGACTCTCTCTCACAACAACGGCGACGCCACGTCTTGTGATACATAACAAGGTAAAATCGTCAGCGTTTGCCAATCATTCAATGTAGTATCCTCAGTCAATATATTTATCACCGCAAATAGCTCTGGTGCCCGGCGTTGCCACGTGTACTTATTTATGTAAACCCGAAAAAGAATTTAATTCTACATTAATCTTTAGTCAAGGAGTGATTTAACCTAGATCTAACTGTTCCTAGTTCCGTACACACTTTTGACCGATAGTGCAGTAATTGAACAGCTGTAAGATACAATTAATTTTATTACATCAGTCCCTACAAACATACCTCAGAATTTCTTCTTAAATATACTCCTTGACTACTGCAGGATATAATTGTCCTTCAGTTCCTCAGACATTACCAAAGATTAAATTGATGAAATTCTTATATAGATTCACGATGTAAACAAATAGTCGCCATATTGGAGTCACTGAACATGGCGACGAAAATAAACTTAAATTTCCTGAAGGATCGTAAAGTATTTAGTATTGTTTTTTATTATGATTCGAAGAACTATTCCTGGATAAAATTATAGTTTTTAATTCAATGAAAATATTTCTGCTTTATTTCATTACGGAAAAAGGAACTATTACCTTTGTTCGTCGCGTAGTAACGTCTCTTTCTCTCGCGCGCGTGTGTGACGTCACGGTCTCTTGGCGCGCAGTGATTTAAAACAAAACGATCACGTTTTTTAATTATATTTCTTTCCACCTTTATGCTAGGGGGTTTCTCACCACCCCCCCCCCCCCACCACAGCACCGTTTCTCGTGTTTTTAAGAATATCTGTACTAATTTTTGTTCCAATCCGTCCACGCGTTTAAATATGTATAGAGATGAACGTAAATACATACATACAAATATACATCCTTTTTTTATTACACAGATGAGCTCAATTTTATATAGAAAAAATATTATTTATAAATCATTTCTCACTGCGATCCGTCAAACAAGGACAACGAAAACTCAAGAAATGATTTGAGGGTGAAATAAAAATCAACTCCGTAATATTTTAATGAATTTCCGACTCGTTCCTTGTTAATAAACAAAATAACTAAATGTTTACCTGCATAGATGATGCTGATAATATCATAGTTATTATGTATGGTAAACAAATAGCAGCCGGATTTCAACTAACTTCAACTTTGAACCGAAATATTTAAGATGCAGGGGGGGGGGTTATTAAATGCGTGTCGGTAGGTTTTTATTAAAGAAAACAGCAACTTTTAAGACACTTTGAGGAAAACTAAGAAATCAAAAAAGCTACGAGAAGAGCCACGTGGGAAAGAATAGAGGAAATGGAAAATAGAAATCTAGAGGCAAATTTAAAAGTAGATTATATACTGAAAACACAAAGAATTTCATTTAGTATGAGTTTAATTTGTTTATAACTGCCAATAACTTGCAGCTCTTCCAGTATTTCTAAAGACGAAAAGCTAAAGCCATGAATCATGAAAGACACTTTATTTTAATTAAAACATTTACAATAAGCCGTCGTTGAAAAAGGCACGTAACACGCATACACTCGTCGACGTTCCTTGTTATTCATCCTAAAGGTCTGACTTATATTTCCATATGAAGGTATATGGAATGTGTATTACGAGCTGAACCTCTTCCGAGGAATATGCGGCCGCATCCTCTTATTCATATCTTTCCAGCTCAGAGGGAGGATGAAATGCGAGAGTTGCGAGGTCTCGCCGGGTGTAAAGGTTTCATATCGACACGTGCGAAGCTCCATATGAAGCACACTTTGTCTACTCCCTCGGAGAGGGATTCGCTTTTTATGCTCTCCGTATTCCTCTGGGGCCGAGTTCTAATAACAATTAAATACGTTGCAATACGTCGTCTTTAAAGCATTCAGTCTTCCACTTAACTAACTGACAATTCAGCAACGTTTAAAACACAATAAAATCATAAAATGTAACTGAAAAAAAAATATATATATATATATAGGTGTTCGCAAATTTTTCGTGCTGTAACGGATTTTCTGAGGTGAAATGCGTCATCAACGCCTCACAAATATGAACTTTTGCTTCACTGAATAGCATAAACATTATTTTTTAATTTACGTCTGTTTGTGAAGTAATTAATCACTTAATGACCTATTTTTACACAGACACTTCATTTTCTATTTACAGCGTTACGACGTTTCTACACGAGTCCGTATCTTCTTCGGGTGTAACGTGAATTCTGTGCCTCAGACCCGTTTTAAAAAAAATTGTTAATTTATCAACAATATAATTCTTCGTAGTGCTAGTTTTTCTATATTAATTTGGTAAGGTTTTAATTTATGTTTACTTTAGTTTGTCTGTGTTTACTTTTTTTAACAGACACTTCATTTTTTATTTACAGCGTTACGACGTTTCGACACGTGTCCGTATCTTCTTCGGGTGTAAAGTGAATTCTGTGATTCAAAACTTTGTTAATTTATCAACATTGTAATTACTTGTAGTGCTTCCTTTTTCTATATTAATTTGGTAAGTTTTTCATATTTTTTTACTTTACTTTGTCTTTGTTTACTTTGTGTAATTAGTCCGTAAGTACCTCCTCTTTAGGAGAAGACCTTCATATCAATAGTTTACATTTCTATTCTATCCAACAATTAACTGTTTATTTATGTTCGATTTTTACTGTTCCAATTATTTTTGTAGATGTACAATTAAAAATAAAAAATTAATTTATACTGTTACAATTATTATTGTAGATTAAAATTAAAAATAATAAAAATTAACCCATCTTATTGTAAATATGTAATGTATAATTAAAAATAAAATATTATTTATACTGTTACAATTATTTTTTTATATGTAAAAGTAAAAATAATAAAAATTAACGCTCTGATTGTAAAAGTGTAATGTGTAATTAAAAATAAAATGTAAATTACACTGTTCCAATTATTTTTGTAGATGTAAAATTAAAAATAATAATAATTGATTGTAAATATGTAATGTATAATTAAAAATAAAATTTCAAATATGTATCCACAGTGAATACAATAAAGTAAGTAAGATATTTTACTCGATTTGTAGTAACAGTTTGTGATGTGTAACGTCAGTTGATGGACGTTGATGGAGTAAAGCAGGTACAGTTATTGGAATTCCTAATTAGTAGTTGCTTTATTAAATTTACTACACTTAAAATGTATCTTATTTTAAGGTGACTATGGCGGCATCCGGAAATAATTGCTAAAATATTTTTTTTTGGACAAGAAAATAATTAATAAAGGATAATTCTATGACTTAGAGGCTTTTAATTATTTTATAGCGTCGTTTAAAAAGTCTCATTAATTTTACAAATATAATTTAAACGTTACGATAATTGCAATTTAAAAAGTGGGGTATCCATTACAGTATGTACTAGTTGAAAAAATGCTATGATTCTTTCCAATGCTTTCAGGTGACTTTCTTTTTATAAACAAACAAATTTATTATAAATCTTGAGTAAAGCCAAATTAACAGAACGTCGGATTGAAAATTAATAATCCGGAAAATAGCCAAATACAGACAAAATAAGTGATAATTAAAGCTTCTGATTTTTGTCAACTGGACAGTGCAGTTGTGTCGCCCTATGCTCTTCTCAGCACCTGAGGAAAGAGTCAAGGATCCCAGAACCGTTGTAGTGTGGTATTTTATATTTTCACTTGTTTTGTCTGTATTTTTTTGCTATGTTTCTTATTATTAATATTCAATTTGACGTAAATCTTTTATTACAAAATGTGTTTCGCGTGTTATGTTCACGACGGGGCGCTCATTATTTGTGGCAAGGCGGGTAGAAAAAAAAGTAAAGCTTTTCTCGTCAGAGTGCGTTTGACCAAATCATCCGCTGTTGTTTTTTATATATATATATATAAAAAAATCTGTGGTATAACATCTGGTAGAAAATTTGTTACATCACAGGTACCAACAAAGAAAATCTTAATAAAGTTACTAATTTAATTTTAAAATGAAAAAATTTACGTCTAATTGAAAATTAAGAATACGAAAGATGGCCAAATATATACGAAATAAGTGATAATATAAATACAACACGCAACGTTTTGAGTTTTGTCAACTGACTAGTGCAGTTGTGTCACTCTAGGCTCTTCTCAGCAACCTGAAGAAAGGTACAAGGATATTTTATCATATATCATCACTTATTTTGTCTGTATTCGGCTATCTTTATTATTATTTTAAAAGAAGAAATTGAACAATTTTGACAGAGGGAGTCGCATATCTAATTTATTGAATAGGGGAGATATTTACTATAATACCAGAGATTTTAAGCTGATTTATTGGTTGTTGCCTAGCAACTGGGTTTGTTGATTTTTAATAACTTCTCCGGTGAACACACAGAGCATACACAAGGAAAGAAAAAGTCTGTAGCAACGATCAAAAATATCACACAACACTTCCTGACATTAAAATCCGTTAGTCTGTTATGCAGATAAACAGTCGGAGTTGTTCAAGTATAAAAAAAAATCTTCGGGACCCTATTACCCGTGATCAGCAGTTTCAATAGGGGAGTTAATTATTCGTCAAGGATAAACGTTCAATTATGACCTGCA